>JAOEGS010023310.1:0-16548 GCA_025447755.1 Corythornis vintsioides
TTTTCAGCTATAAGAGCAAGTGATTTCCATGGCTGCATATATATACATATATACATATGTAAATATATGTATATATATGTATAACTGGATCTTGGATCCAGATTTGCTGACCTGTTGCAGCTACAAGGCCTTAATTAATGCTTACTCTTGTTATCCCATCTCTGGGTGGGTGGGATTCCTGAAGTCATGGAGTTAGGAGGCTCTTGCAACTGCCTGTGAAGCTCTGACATCTATTCAGGGTCGTATGTGCCACTGAAACCTGTGAGGAGAACTGTAACCAAAGCCAAAGGTGTTCTTGAAAAGTTTTCCTGGGTCATATGAATTATGAGGGTGGAGAAGGATATGTTAGGGTGTTAGGAAAGGGAACCTTGCTCATGATCAAGTTGGGTGGGTAGTAAATGGTGAAACCTGCAGGAGAAAACTTGTTCTGAAAGGCAGTGGCCTTAACTATATGGCACAGGGAATAGAATTTTAGGTGATGTTACAGATGGAGGAACAGATCATTCCCAGTATTGCACTGAAAGGTGTAATTCAGAAAGTGAATGATTTTTATTTTTTTTTTTTTTCATTTCCATTTTATCTCCCTCAATCTCTATTAGATTCCTTTGATACTTTGATTATAACCTCAGTGTCAACATGCCTTGGGAGAACCTGTCTGCATTTTTGTAGAGGTTGATAGCAGTGTGACAAACAGGGATACTGGAAAGTCACATTTGTTAGTGGGACCCAACTCTTTGTAATTCCAAGTGAGTTTGAGCTTTCTGTTCCATATTAACATCATGACTGGCAAATAATTTGTTCATTGGGTAGATGGATTTAGAAAATTCATGGAAGTAAATTCCAGCTTCTTTTTGGCTTCGTTTGACAAAACCTAGTTGGAACAGAGATGCTGTTTTGGAACCACTGCAGGGAAGAACAGCTAGAGAAAATAGCAATATTCACACAGGCTTGATGCAGTCACACACAGAATGCTGCAAGGTGTTCATAAGTGGCTGAATGCTACAGAAAACCTTGAGCACTTTCATAGAGCATCTGTCTGTTAAAACTTTCAGGCTTGATTTTTGCATCTTCAAAATAGTATCTGGAGGCCATTCTGACTGATGGCTAAGAGACTGGATTTTTTAACTCTCAGCCTAGGAGAATATGTAATGATTTTTTTTGGCTTTAAAATTCAAAAGGAAAGTCATCTTCCATATTTATTAAACTGGTGTTACCATGTCAGCCAGCAGCCAGGAACTAGGAAAACTACTTGGAAGGGCAGCCAGACTTGTTATGATGTTATGATTACTCCTTTTCCTCAGTTATTTTTAAATGCTTTTGAAACCTGAGAAGATGGAATGAAAATTCAAACATCTTTGCAATTCAACCTCTGGTAGATGGTTTTCCCACATATTTTTGATGAGGAACCATTGTAATATTCAGCCAGTAAGCAAGAATTTATTGCAAAGGCTTCTCATTGAGCAGGAAAGGGAGATATGATAAAAATGTGTTTGGAAGAGGTCATGGATTTAAAGTCAACCCAGCTGAACAGGATTTTGAGCAGGACAGGTTATGAAGGTAGGAGCAGTGTCCACTGGTTAGTGTTTCTGAGCAGGTCTACTGTTATGGATCATGAACATAAACTCTACATGAAGAGTGGACAGAGGAGTGAAGGCCAAAAGAAAATAAATCTAGGATTTTTTTTCTCAGTAGGATGCTTGTGACAGTGGAGCAGTGAGAACAGTGGGAAATGAGATGGCATCTTCAATGTAAAAAAAGGCACATGTCTCAGTCTGATGTTGGAACAGGTTTCTACTGTCTTCTCCCTGAAATCAGCCTCTGGAGTTGCCTTTCTCTGTAGACTGGTCAGGAGTAGCATTCCAACATCTCCTTACACCTGGAAGATATCCTTCAGTAAAGATGAAATTAGGCAGGGTGCACAGCTCAGAGTATCATGATTTGTTTTCTCAATCATTCCTGCAAAAACAGCTCAAAAATAGCATCCTCAACACATCCACCAACTCATTAAGACAGAATAACAGGAAACAGGTCTCAGGGCTGTGGTTATAATAGCTGATATTTACCAAGAGTATCTGCAAAATTTCATAACTGTGCAAATGTGCAAAGGGACTTACCAGAAAAAGACTCTAGTACCAGAACAAAGCCAGCAGCCACTCTGAGCAAGAATGAGAAATGAGTATTTTGCAGGGTGCTGCTGAAGCTGCCTGGAAAAAAAAAAAAAAAAAAAAAAAAAAAAAGATAGATGTTTTTATCTGCTCAAGATAAAAGCATTGCACAGATTGAAAGGGAAAAAGACACCCTAATGATGAGAGAGGTGGATAAGTAGCTCTTCAGAAACTATAGTGTGCAATATTATAGAGAAGTAGAATAGTTTGATCTGTTTCTTCTCTTATGTCTCCATGTACTCCATGACAATGATGTTCCCTGGTTCAGCTGTATAAAATGGTACAGGATTCTCCCATCAGTCTTTTTATCTTTCTCTGCCTTCAAACAATCACTGAAATATATTTCCATATAATGACTGAGAAAATACACATGATACCATATTCTGTGTAGTGGGGTAAGAGACAGTCTCAGTCTCATCAGGTTTTTCAAAGCCAGGGCAAAGCTGGGATAGATGAGCTGCAGTTCAGAAGAAGGGCCAGAGAATGAATCATTAGCCTTTGTGGATTAGTTGTTTTGGTTTTTATTCTGGCATCATCTAATAAAGAAATATGGCTATTTTTCTAAGTGCTGACCACTTTTATCTCAGTGATAGAACTAGTGTCTTCAGTTGCATAAGATTTCTTGACAGCTTCTAAAGACTAAGATTTAGTCCAAACTTCCCTTATGGGAAGAAAAAAACCTTCTTCCTCTGGGACCTAAGCTGTCTTTAGTATTTCTACAATATTTACCAGTGTGGTGGATAACAAAATGAATATTAATCTAAACAGCCCTACAAGGTAACACTTTGTCAGGCTATAAAAGTGAACTGAAGCTCTGGTTCAAACTTGTGATGGTGAAGTCAAATGGAAACTACAGCCAGTGGGCTGCTGAGTGCTCCACATCTGCATCTTGCCTATAGTTTGTGACTTCAATGATATTTCATTGAAGACATGATACAGTACTGCTGTGCCCATGATATTTCACTATTACATAGGAACAAAGGTTTAGGAAAGCACCTTCTCAGAGAATCAGCCTTCAAGAGCTGGGCAAGATGAAATGTATGCTTAGAGTACAAGTTTACAAAGCTAAGTGTGCAGAAAAGAGTTTAACCACAGGTAGTGTTTTGATATGTATGGAAAATCCCAGTCTAACTGACTTGCTAGCAGCAAGAAAACAGAAATAAACCCCAGGTGTCTTATATCTGCAGCTTTTAGTTCTCCAACCCTTCTTCTGCAGAGTAAAATTTAGCTTAAGAATCTTCCACTGCACTGTCAGGTGGTGGAACATCCATTTGTTCCACCTTTCCTTCCCTAAGTGCACCCATGTGCTCCTACTTTGCAGTGTTCCTTGGGGAGAAAGCTCAAAGGCACAAGAGACTGGTGGTAAATGTGGATGCTTTTACTCAGGACAGGGGGAAGAAGTGGGGTTTGGAATGTCAGTGGTGGGTTTGACTATATGTTTGCAGACAAGGCAGGGATGCTCCTGGGCTGTTTTGTTCTCTCACATCATCTAGCTGTGAAGCAAGAAGTGAGGGCATCCAGGACAAGATCCAAAGAGAATCCCAGGCCATAGTCGACCTATGAGTTGGTGCAGAGAGGAATTACTAGGTTAGATACAGACATCTGGGGTGTGGATGCCCACAAGTATAATTTCTGATGGTCTAGGGAGCCTGCTTGACAACTCTGTGTCTTCCACACAAAATAAGTCAACTAAGTCTCATGTAGCTCCTGCATCATCCAGTGTGGATGCCTTGGTTCTCTAAAGATATCCTAGCACAAGATCTCTATAATAAGACAACTTCTCACTGGAGTCATGGAAAGATCTCCACATTTAAGTGTCTGTAGATTAAGACTGAAGGAAATATGACTCTCTACTCTCATCTAATGTCTTTTCTCCATTTCCAGATGTGACTCCATTTCCTTCAGTCTACAGGCTGACATCTAAAGATGATCAGGACTTGGAAATGTGCCTTATCACAGATTACTCCCCTGAAAGTCTTACTCTTGACTTCGGTGACAAGCCAACAAATGCTGTTGTGGAGGTAGCAACACCTGAGAACAAACAAGAAGCAAGCTACCTGTCAACCTATTGGGCCAAGAAAGATGAAATGCAGTGTGCTGCAAAGCATGAGGGCTTTGGAGATTTGGAGGGCAAGGATCCTGAAAGTGGTAATTGCATTGTTGGATGTGTGTATGGAGATAGAGCTGCTCTGGGTGCTGTGCTATTAGTATGAGCAAGATTTGCTCACATAAACCAACCCAGCAAGCCTTGCTGAGTTACACTCCCACACTCCAGGGGAATGTTGCCTTGTAGCCTCTATTTTCTTTTGCTGCCCTTGCTGGAAAGAAGATCAAGGGTCAGGAGACTGGTAGTCACAGCAGAGAAACCTTAAAATCACACTGGGGGGTATATAAAGCTTGAAATTCCTTTGTCTGCTGGGCTAATAAAGTTTAATTGGATCATATTCTAGGCTTGCACTGAAAACAGCAGAAATGGGTGTTTATGGGAGGGTTTAGTGGCCAGAACCTCCACTCCAGCCCTTCCAAGCAGAGATATTTTTATGAACTTCTAAAGAAGTAATTTTCTATTATTAATTAAATTTATTGCTATTATCTTCAGGTGCCAACATGGTCTGTGTTACAGGGATGTCCCTACACTTCAGGACAGGTATGTACAGTGTTTTAGGAGTACAGCTTAGCCTGATGAAAGAAACTTTCCATATTTTTGCTTACGTTCCCCGTTTGCATAACTCCTCTTGGACCAAAAAATTTAGACTGAAAATTTCCAAAAGGGCCCCACAGGCTTTAAACACCAAGGCTGGAAGTCCCTGAGGTGATGCAGACCTTCAGAACTTGAGCTGGCAATTATGTGACCAGTGTAGCCAGTGCCTCCATGCTAGGACTAACCAAACAACTGCTCCCCATCACAGTTACTGAAGGTGCTGATATGAGTCAGCCTCACTGGATGTTTATCTGCATTTCAGACTTGAAAAGAGCTGGGTTTATTTTTGGGTGCACAAACACCTAAGGAACCAAGAGATAAGCAGGCAGGTTTCTGCAGCGTGTGCTCAGAGGGTTGCACTGGAGGTGCAGAGCAGCTGAGCAAGCTTTGCTCCAGCTCGTGTTTGTAGAGGACACTCAGCAGTGCTGGAGCCCAAGCAAGCTGCTGCTCTTGCTCGTGCAAAGGTGCTGAGCCTGCTTCTGCTCTCACCCCATTTGTAGAGTAGCTGTAGCCCTGCAAACGTGCTGCTTTGCTGAAAAAGAAACCAATGAGCCAAATGTTTCCATAACACCATTTCAGAAAATACCAGTAAACTTGGCTGATTTGATCAGTCATTTCAGAGAGAGATTTTCAAAGAATCATAGAATGATTTGGCTGGAAGAGACCTTCAAGATCATCAAGTCCAGCCATTAACCCTACACTGCCAAGAGAAACATAAAATGACTTTTTGATGACAGGTCTCTGCTTCTCCAATAGAGATCGATGTAATTACAATGAAAATGGCTTTGTGATTTAAATTTAATAGAAAATCCACATAGACTTTGTGTTCTGTGAGTGAAATTTAACTTGTTTTCCCCCTGCCTATCTTAAATTTTCAGGAGGGGATGAAGGGATGCCTCCAGCATTCTGGGTTCATAACATACTGTATTTAAAAACAGTTAGATGTCTGGCAGACTTGCACATTGGATAATTAAGTAGCTATTGAATGAAAACCTGGCCCTTGAAGCACCATCCTGGAAGAAATGAAAGTCTCTGAGACAGTCCTGCTCCCTGTCTCATCAGCTGGCCTTGCAGCTGACCCAACCACCCAAAGTGGAACAGTTTAATTAAGAAGTGCTTTTAGGTCTGACAGGAAGGCAGAAAATCTCAGTGCTCTTGCAACTTTCTCTCTGTTGCTTTTACAGATGAGATCCTGAACATGCTGTCTGTATCTCAGCTGGGCCTGAAAATCCTTTTAATGAAAGGGATCATTTTTAATGTGCTGATGACAATGTTCGTGTGGAAAAAAAAGTGAGTATGTGTGGGGTGGGTGGTAAAGACACTGCCAGAAAACATCTGGTTCAGTTCATTAGCTCTGAATGTTCCTTCTCTCTGTAATAGGTGTTTATGTGGCCCAGCCTAACACCTTTTGGCTGCCAACTGGAAAATCCCTCCACTCCTCTGGCCATATCACAGTATCACAGAGAATCACAGAATGGTCAGGGTTGGAAGGGACTTTAAACTCATCCACTTCCAACCCTCTGCCATGGCAGGGACACCTCCCACTAGAGCAGGGTGCTCGGAGCCCATCCAGCCTGGCCTGAGAAACTGCCAAGGCATCCTTGGGGCTTCCCCCACCTCTCTGGGCACCCTGGGCCAGGGTCTCCCCCCTCCTGGGGAAAAAATTCTTCGTCCTGTCCAATCTGAATCCACCCAGCTCTAGTTCTGATCCATCCCCTCCAGTCCTGTCACTATCCAACAGCCTAAAAATTCCCTCATTGTCTTTGTCCAGCCCTCATGTCTATTTATTTTCCTATGCATGAGCAAATTATTATTTTTTTTTTTCTGGACACCTTTCCCTTTTACATCCATCCCTTCATCCACCAGATTCATCTTCTGACTGGTCCCCAGCTTTGATACTTACTGACTTGAACCTCTCAGACATAACATAGTAGCTTTGGACCAGTGTCTCTTTCTCTTGCCTGGACCTTCAGGTCTATAGTTATGTCACAGTGATTGTGTCCCAAATAATGATTTAAACCCTTATTTTTGTTACAGGAATGAAAGCAACCAGATGGTGCAGTTCTGAAGTACCAAAAACTTCTGCTGAGGAATCTACCAGAACATCATGTGCTGGAGGGAACACAGGAATTCCTGTTGCAAGGGCTGGCACTGGCTGGTTCTGTGTATCACACCAGCCATTATAGTCTAAATTGCTTTATTTGCATTGTTATAAATCGACTCAAAAATAAGTTTAGTATTTTAAGCATTCTGCTCTCCTAGGTGCCTGGGAGACAATGTCACCTTTTGCATGAAGCACAGTTTGTGACTATAAATGGCCAAACGTGACTATTACATGTGTTAAAATGAAAGCAATGAAGCAGTTTCTGTTTGGGGTAGTGTTATTTGTTGAAAATTGGAAGCTAAATATCCTTTGAATGTAATTTTTTCATATTTTGTTAGCTAGTACATATGAATATTTTAGAGGGCGCCCTCACTGATACCTTTTTCTTGCAAATGAAACACTCTGAAAACCAAAGGGAGATTTGTTCATGGTGTTATGCACCATGTCCTGCCACCTTTTGCTAGATGAGAGGATTATTTTTTCCCCCTAAATAGGCTGCTAGGTCTCCAAGTAGTCCTGAATTCAGTGAAATTCTCATTTTATTATTACAGAACAAAGGAATGTTATTTAGTCTTTTTAAAAATCTATCTGGCCTTAACATTTTCTGAATTTAAACCAGCTTAAAATTTAGCTTTGCACTTAGTAACAACACAAACTACTTTAGCTCTTTTAATTCTACCAATCTTGGCTTTCCCAATTTCTTTTTTGTAACCATTCCATTTGTTTAAGCCCTTTACCTGATATTAAAAAAACTCTCATCAAAAATAAAACATTTGTTTGTCTTTTGTAACTGGAGTTTGGGGAACTTGTTTAACCTTTCAGTTAAGCTTTAGGAGGGAGCCTGGCCTTGGGGTGAAGGGGGGAAGAGGAGGCTGGAGTCTCTTCAGCCTGGCTTGGCCAGCAGGCACTGTTTGCCATCACTGCCTGGATCCTCCATGGGGGGAAGAGGGAGAGGAGCTGCAACCTCCCTTTCCAGGGCATCCTTTGCTGAGTGGGACTGAGACCATGAGTGTGGCTGGCTCAGAGGGAGGGGAAAAAGACTCCAAGAAAAAAGACTCCCATTTCACTCCAATGCTGAAATGGGGCTTTCCCAGAGGGAGAGGACTAGCAAGCACTCCAGGTTTTTGAAGGTAGATGTCTACATCTCTGGGGTCCTGTAAACATTCCCCCCTCCCCAGTGTTATGGGAGGTGCCTTCTTTGCATTAACAACACAAACCCATGGGCCTGTGTCTCCAGGTTTGGTCTGTCACTGGTGAGACTGGAAAGGAAATTTTTCTCCTTTTGTGGCACTGATTTCTCTGTTTTCTTCTGAAGCATCGAGGCTCCTCCAGAAGGATGACTGAGAAAGATGCTCTGAAAGAAACTGACCCTCCTTGAACACCTTGAGCTTTGCTTGTTTCTCACACTGCTACCCCAATCTAAGTGGCAGGGGAAGCCTCACCAGCCTGCTGGGGGCAATTTCCAACCCCTCCAGAGGTCTTTCTCAGCCTGTTGCATTAACAGCCTTTGCAAGAAACAGGGATTTTTTGGAAGGACTCATGGGCGAAATGCTTTCAGCCAAAAGCCCTGGTGCTTCCCATGGGAGAGGGTCCCTGCGTGAGGATGATGCCAGCAGCACTGCCACAGCATCTGACTGGACAGGGCTGAGCAGCAAGACAGCAAAGTCTCCCTGGTCTCCTGCCCTGGTGCTGTCACCAACCAGTTAGCAGGTGGCCTCTGACAGTTACTGACCCATTCTACCAGTCAACAACATCAAACTTTCTGGGTCTATTACCCTGATTATTTTAGAGCATAGATGTTCAGAGGCTCATTCTCTTGCCTCTGCCTTCACCCAACAGTGACTCTCATTTCTCTCCAGCTGTAAAAAGCCCATGGCTCTTTAAAGGCCAGATCCCAGGCAGCTCTTGAAGACACATTTTGCTCAAGATGAGGTCTGCCACTCACAAGGAGACAGCTTGATGAACCTGAATCATATCTGAATTAGAAAACAAATGCACTTTATAGATTTCCAACTGATTAACCTCATTCCAGAAACCTTCAGGAGGGTGAGAGAAATGTTTCCATGCTCATTTACCTTTAGCATCACTTTTTAATATTAATATTCATATTTTTTTGTTGTTTTTTTGGGGTGCACTTCAAACTCCCTCCTAGCTGTGTGGTCAAGTGGGCAGGACAGTGTGCTGCCTGTTTACACATCTCAGTCTTTTCTTTCCCACGTTAAAACAACCCCAGTGATAAGATTTGCCAAGTTAAGGGAGTGTACAGATAAATTTACATGTTTTGACTGAAGTGACTTCGAATGTGAGCTGCAAAACACTCAATTGGTAGATTTTGTTCAAAGACACTTTCAGATAGTAGGTTTTTGATCTACCACCCCCATCCCCACTTTGTGTTTTCTTGTTTATTTAAAGAAAAAACCACAGTGCAAAGCAAAAGCAGGAAATAACACCCGAGGCCAGGATGTGGAAGGGGTCTCATGGAGCAGGTGGGGCAGGAAGAGGACACACCACCAGCTCCATGATGTCACACTCAAGATCTGGGTCACCTTTTGATGCTCCTCTCCACTCTACCACAGAAACCACTTCCTCTGGAAAGGGGAGCACAAAACAGGGGGTGGGGGAGGAGCAGGGTGGGTGTGACATGTCACAGGGAGGGGGAGAAGAGTGTGGAAAAGAACAGCAGACGTTAGACCACAAGCCCAAGTCCAGTGAGATGAAGGCACTCACCCTTCCTTCCCCCCCCTCACCACAGCCTGCCCTTAGGTCTGGGGGAGTTGTTTTGGGCACAGCAGGAAGGACTGAGCTATGTAGAGACAGGGGAAATGAGAGGAAAAATTCTATTCTAATGTGTGGTGGGTGGAAAAGAGAAAATTGAGAAGTGTGTCAGGGTTCTGAATTTGCTGCTAGGGTTCTGTGTCCTGTTTAGACAATAACTCCAAGCAGAAAAGCCCTTTCACTTCTGACCCTAAAGAGAAGGAAGATGGGACAAGCTAGAGAGTCCTCAGACATCTGGGCAAGGAGATGCTGCCATGGTCCACCCCGAGCACCCTCTCCCCTCTGCCCCCTAATTCCCATCTGTGGGTAGGAGAAGAATTTCTATCTTTTCTTGGGGGTTTGTTGGAGAAAACACCGTGCTTTATATTTAGAATGTCTCATTAAACACGGCCCTGTACTCAAAAGAGGTCCCCGTGAGCAGAGACCCAAGCTGTGTCTTTAGAATGACCAGAGTTTGAAGATACCCCAGGACTTGTTGAAGTTTATTCAGACAGGGGAGGACCTGGAAGAAGATCTGAAGTTTAGAGCTGAGTTTATGACAACTAGAGAGATGCTAGCAATCGGGTAAGAAATGGGGGACACCCCCCCATGGTTCTTCCTTTGCCACAGGCTCCCCTGCAGTTCTCAGAAGTGGCCACGGGAGGGTCCCAGCCTCGAAAGTCGATCCGTGGGGGGGACCGAGCCCCACAGACGCACCGGGAGGCACTCGCAGCCCGCAAACGGCAGCAGCTGCAGCGGCAAAGGGGATGCCCTGAGCAGCTCCTCCTCCTCTGAAGATGCTGGTGGCTCTGCCTGCCAGAAGCCTGGCTCTCAGAGGGTTTTTCTTATGGGAATGAGCAGCTCGGTGCCTCATGGACAACCCCCCTGTGAGCCCTGCCTGCTCCCCACCAGTACTGACCTGGTACCATTGCACCCAAAACCAGTTCAGTGCCTGAGGCTGGTGTCAGAAGTGGCATGAAACTTTTGCTCCTAGCAGACCCAAACAACATCTTTCAAGACAGCAAAAGCCCTGCTCCCTCACACCTCTTTCTCCAGAAGCCAAGTTAGGCAAGAGACTCTGGGTTCCCAGGTTTCACATTTAGGGGTTTCATGGCTGCAGCACAAGCTGGAAATGCTGGAAGGAAAAAGTGGTAAAGAGGAGCCAGTGCTGAGAGTGAAGCCCTCAGACCCCAGGTCTCATTTCCTAAAGGTCAGTAAACAAAAATTTGTCCCACACCTCAAGGCACATTTTACCCACCCAGTGTTTCACCTGCATGAAGCAGGGTCAGTACAAGGATGGAGCCTCATGCCTGAAGGTCACCTAGGTAAATTCTGCAGCCAAAGGTGTGGAGTGACTTGCTGGGGCTCAATAGCTTGTCTTGTGCCCAGAATCAGATCCCCACAGGGCTTTCATTTTCCATCAGGACAGAGAAGCTCTTGGCCTCAAGGTAAGAGCCAGCTTGGGTTTGAGAAGGCCACAGTCAAGAGCCAAACCCATTGAGTCTCAGCCCTTCACAATGCTTTAGAAAGAGAAGGGTTTTCAGTGAGGTTATGCCTGAGGAGTGACCTTCTCCAAGGGACTCAGCTCAAGTACAGCTCTGTCCAGAGCTGCCCTGCCCACACCTTTGGGTTTTATCAGCTCTTCAGACTGGAAAAAAAAAGCCAACACTGTAACTGGCTGTACTTCTGCCAGGCCTTGGTGAGCAACGTAGGTCAAGCTGGGACATCCAGCTGTGCCTTTGAGAGGGTCTGTGGGAAGATGGGCACAGCTGGAGGACACCATGACCCCTAACCACAGCCTAACCCAAATTTTCCACAGCTTTGAAGCCTGGGGGTATGTTGGCAATGTACTTTCCATAAGATAACAGGCAGGAAACAGGGAGATGAAAAGAATGCACGACAGCTGAGTTTCCATGACAACTGGATTTATGCTTCCTTCAGAAACTGGGGCACAGAAAAAAAAGCCTGTTAGGTAGAAAGGGAGGGAGGTGTGTCAAAAATAGGGAGTTGTTCCTGAGAGGGAGCTTGGGTGGCAGAAGAACCTCTGGATTTGTCACCAGCAGGGAAAAGACTGCAGTGTTATAAAGATTTTTATTGATGGAAAGGGTTACAGGAGATGTGAGGGGGCAGCAGATTCCCCACTGGGCTGCCTGTGGGGAAAAATCTTGAGCTCTGTGTCCCCTTCCTCCATCAAGGACACAGGTAAGAGTCTGCTGAGGAACAGCACTTCCCAACACCAGGCTCTGGCATCAGAGCTCGAGAGCAATTCAAGGCCTGGAAAGAGAGAAAGGCAACATGAGCAATGTGTCTGCAAAGGGAAATATCCCACACACCCCAACAATCTTGTGGCCCCTCACAACACTCACAGGAGGGGCCAAAAGAACAAGGGTTCACCTTCCAGTATCAAACTCTCCCTGTCCCAAACTCCCTCTTCTCATCTGCTGAGGAACTCTAGACTGGGACACCTCCAAAGAGGATAACCCTCAGAAACAGAGCCCAGGAGTTCCAACTCCTTAAAGCCCCTCTAGCAAAGAACTGGGATATTTCTCTTATAATGGAGAAGTGAGTAGGTTTCTGTAACACTTAAACTGCCTTTTAAATGATAAAACCACACAACACCAGAAAGCCATAAATCCAAACACTTTATCAACCTAGAGGGCAACAGCTTAACTGTACTTGGCCAAGACAAAACTGGGAGTTAGGAATCCTGGATTCTCTGTCATTCCAGTTCTTTCCCAACAACCAAAAGCACTGAAGTCATAGAATCATAGAATGCTTAGGGCTGGAAGGGACCTCCAAAGGTCATCTAGTCCAGCCCCCCTGCAAGTGAGCTGTGATTGTCTCTTGGTTGTTTTTTTTTTTTGACCCCACAGATCAGTACCTCAGTCTCTTCTAGAGCTCAGCCAACAAAATTGATGACAACGAGATGCAGGATGGTGTTGGCAAAGAGGAAATCAGCAAACGCCCTCTCTGGAGAAATGCCCTGGAATTCACCTTTGTTCTGGGGGTTGATCTGGATCCGGAGGCAAACTGCATGGCAAAGAAAGGGTGAGAGATGAGAGATGACAGCAGGTGAGAAGCAGAGTCTTCCTGGGGCAGTCCAGCCCAGCCTGGGTCCCTGTTCCAGCAGGATACTGGAAGGGGGATTTGCACAGTGGTCAAGTGAGTCAAGAAGGGAACAGTTTCACAACAGGATGAGATTTGCACAGAAACAGGGATATTTTTATGTCCTCCACTGGGCATGTTGGGGAGGACTGCACAAGCACAAGGTGGTTTTGGGGGGTATCAGGGGACAGTAACACCCTGAAGCTGTCACTGCTCGTTTGGGATTCACCAGTATTAGTAAAAGGGAGAATTAAGGGAGAGTTCCATGCCTGCTAAGGAGAAGAACGGACACGATGGGGCTGATAAGGAGCTGGGTTCTTGACAGCCCCAACCCCCAGGTTCACAGCTGCTGACGAGCATCCTGCTGCTGGAGGCTTCTGGCAGGGCCAGGGAGCTGCTATGGGGCATCCCTGGCCTCTGAGGTGGGTTTGAGGGCTGCTGTGGGTGATGGGTTGGGCTGTGGGGGACACACCTGTGGCTGCTAAAGGAACCCTGCGGTTACTATCTGAAATCCGGGGATTTCTACAGCAGTGATGTCCGCGGCCGCCGGGGGAAGGAAGCCTCGGGTTTTGCTGCAGACACTGCGCGACTAGGGAGGGGATTTGGGGGCAAACCTCGCGGGGCACTGACCGCCCAGGATGAAGCTGCCGACGGCGGAGATGAAGCCGCTGAGGAAGGAGTTGAAGGGGAAGGTGCCGACGCCGAGGCAGTAACCGAACTGCAGAGCCCCAGTCAGCAGCACGTAGAGCAGGTAGGCGTCCAGCACCTTGAGGCGGCTGGGAGTGCCGCTGCCGTACTCCGCCAGGAACCGCCGCACCACCGAGCCCACCGAACCCGCGGCCCCCGCGCCGGACCCCGATGTTCCCGACATGGTCCCGCCGCTCAGGCTGAGGTGGCCGGAAGGGAACCGAGCGAGCGCATCCGGGCCAAGGCCCGCGCTGGTCCCCGCCCCGCGGAAAGGGCGGAACGGGAGACGCCGCCGGGAGCTGCGAGCAAGCGCCGAGCGGGAGGAGGGACCGGCCCGGAGCTGGCGCCTGCGCCAAAGGCTTTCTTCAGTCCTAGCTCCCGAAGCTGTAAGAGCCAATGAGAGGTAGTCGGCGGCTGTTGCTAGGCAGATTAGAGAGCGGCTCCTTCTAAGAGCCAATGAGAAGTAGCCGGCGGCTGTTGCTAGGCAGATTAGAGAGAGGCTCCTTCTAAGAGCCAATGAGAGCCAAGCGGCGGCTGTTGCTAGGCAGATTTCAGAGCGGCTCCTTCCAAGAACCAATGAGAAGTAGCCGGCGGCTGTTCGGCGAATTAGAGAGCGGCTCCTGGAGGCTTTCTTGGCCGAAAGGCCAAATGGTTGTTTTCCATGCTTTTGATTAAAAACTCTCATGACCATGAGGCTGAAGAGAGAGCATTGGCTGCTTTCACAAGGGTTAAGATTGCTAGGAGCTGATGGACATCAATTACCACCAGATTAGTTTTTTATAATAATTTTTGTATATTGAGTGTAAACACCTTTGAAAACTCAAGCTGTTTGCCCACTAATAATGTGTAATGCGAGTGAAATTATAATTGCCTCTATTTGCCATAGATGGTCAGGCAAAGGGGTGGAACAGAGTGGGAGTAGCACAACCTCAATCAAGAGTTTATTAACAGAGTGTAATGAGCTGTGACAGACAGGACAGTGTGAACAAGCCTAGTGTGAGGAGCCCTAGTGCAAATCGTGGACTAACAAGTGGCAGAATAATACCTGAACCTGCTGGAAGGACCTATCAAATATTATTTTGGATGGTTCTCACTCTTACATCAGAGCTTTCATTACCAAACATCCTATTTTGTTGATTTATTATTATTTCCAGGAACATCATCAAAGTAGAGAAAAACATCTTCCAAACAAATAAATGGGCTATAGAGTGGAGTCCGTCCCCCCCCTTTTTCCTCCTGTACTAAACAGTTAATGGTAATTTTGCTTAGTTCTTCTTGGTGTGTGGTGAAGGATTTCAACCCAACCTGTGAATTGTTTCACTAGGGAAGAGGGAAGTTAATCAATAGTCAAAGTCAAGTTTTGATTCCTGCAGAACTAATATTTGCACTAATTTCTGTTTGTCCTTTCTCCTCTCCACAGCTACAAAACGGGCTGGTTGAGGTGGGTCCAAATTCCAGTAAGGATCTGGGATAATCCCTCTCACTGACTGAGAAACTGACTTGACTTCTAAATCCTTACAAGGGAGTGTTTCCTCCACTCACTTCGGATCTCTGCTCTAGGAATCCATTTTAGTCACATCTAATAATGGAAAGGCAGTGCCAGAGGGTGGTTTCATTTTCTAGTTGCTATCTATTGTTGGTGCTTTGAACTTAGTAGTAGCCACAGTAGCTAGGGAGTTAGCTAATTGAGTTCATCTCCTAAACAAGGTGGAGAGGGCTTCCTTCAGCTGGCCAACCTGTGGGATTGGATGACCACATCCATGAGCATAGGCTGGAAGCTGGCTGTGCAGCAGCTCTGCAGACAGACCTGTGGGTTTCTGGAGGATGATGTGCTGGATACATCAGCAGTGCCTCTGGGATAGTGGGGCTGTGCTCACAAGACTAACTGGCCACTCAGACAGGAGATGGATTCTTGTTGCTTGGCACTTGTGAGGCTGTGGGCAGTAGAACTCCCCCCAGCTGGTAAAAACACCAAGATGTCGTCAAAATGATGTGAGTTCAGTGGAGCAGGTTGATCAGAGAGCTGGGGCACTTCACATATGAAGAGGAGGAGAAAACAGAATCGAGAGGAAGGATCTGGCTGTCCACTGCCTGAAGGGAAAGAGAAATCAGAGTGCACAGTGAAAGAGGGTGGTTAGGCATTGGAATGGGCTGTCCAGGGAGGTGGTTGAGTCCCCGTCCCTGGAAGTGTTTAAAAACCATGTAGATGTGGTGCTGGGGGACATGGTTTAGGGACCCTGGCAGTGTAGGGTTAATGGTTGGACTTGATGATCTTAAAGGTCTCTTCCAGCCAAATGATTCTGTGATTCTGTGGAAGGATTAGAGGTGTGGATCATGGCTCAAACAAGTAAATCTCCACTGAACACAAGGAAATACCTCTTCACAGTGCAAATGGTGAAGCATGAGGTGATGCCCAGGGAAGCTGAGGGAGTCCACATGCCTGGAGATATCTACACTTACCTAGGGAAAGTCAAGAGCAGCATTGTCCAGCTTTGAAGTTAGCCTTGTTTTCTGCAAGGGATTGGACTTCCAATCTCATTTCCTTCATGATGTCATTATATTCTCGCTGTTCTTCAAACCTTCACAAATGTTTTCCCAGAAGGTGTTTGGCAGATATCAATACCTAATTGGTCCCTGAGGTTTGACTTGGTGAGGAAGTGCAAGGATGTGGTACCACTGCTATAAAAAAGGAGTTGAACAGAGAGGAAATTTATTTGCCAAAAATCAAATGTCAAGCTAAATGAAGGAGAGCTATCAGATTCAGAGTTCTTTTTGAAGTCTCCTCATTTGATATCAATATACTGGTGCCTATTTGGACCATTCCTTAGAGTTTGGGTGTGATTTTTCAGAGACATGGAAAGATTAAAGGGGTGATGGGTTGGAAAACTGAACTTTTAGTCTTCAAAGTAAAAGCTTTAAGTTGTTACTAAGTAAGTTGTTTTTTGTTTGTTTGTTTTTCCTAAGGGACCACTCTCAACTTCCAAATAATATCTATAGTTGACAATTACCAATACTCATCCATGCAAGAAGTA
>JAOEGS010023312.1:0-26241 GCA_025447755.1 Corythornis vintsioides
ATCTAGTCCAACCCCCCTGCCCGAGCAGGATCACCTAGACCAAGTCACCCAGGAACAGATCCAGGCGGGTCTTAAGTTCTCAGCATCTCCATACTGGGAGTCACCTGCTCCCATGACACTTTGGTTCCACTTAGACACTAGTTCAGAAAAGTGTATTTTGGAAAAGCTTTGCACAAGTCCTAGAGAGGGTTTAGTGGGAGAGCCCTGATGTTCTCAGTTACAAGGACTTTGCCACCAGCCCAGACTCAGAGCCAGTTCAGGGCTGTATCTGAGCTCTGTCTGTCCCTCTCCACCTCCACCTCTGCCACTACAATGGAACCACTTAGCATCTATTCAGAATTAAAGTGGAAAGTTACAGGATTCCCACCACTTAGCTTCCAGGATGATCCCCCAGTTACAGTTTTAGTTGTGCTGCCATGTAAATCCTTGGAGCTTGCCAGAGCAGGTTGTAACTGCACACCTTAGCCTTGCAAGACTATGAGCCATATTTTAACACCAAAGTATTCTCCTGTCTGAACAGAATCACAACTTTATTTACAATCTTTTTCTTTCAATTCATACATCACCATCTTTACTAAAGCCTTACCACATGAAAACCCATTTTCCACCATCTCCATTTGCAAGTCCACAGCACTGAGATGCACAGACTGGGTAGGTTCTACCTCCTTCAGTTCCTATCCTCAGCTGAACTCTGTTGTGTGTACACAGCAAAGCCACCCACATAGGGCTTGTCAGACAGAGCAGCATTGGGCTTGCTCTAGCAGAGGAAACACAGGCTGGACATTCCTGCTTGCACTTGCTCCTCCTGCAACAGGAATGGCATTCTGGGGTGATGCTTTAAGGTGTTTGGTCTGTGGCATGATGGATACATCACAATTGTCACACTGATCTGTGCTTTGCAGGATCAAAGCTACACAGAACAGTTCTGGTCACTCCCTGCACTGGAAGCCATTTATCCAGGAAGAATTTTTATCTTGTCAAACATAAAGGTTTTGACTTCACTTTCAAAGCAATGTTTGCAGCCAGTAACCTCTATGCTTTCCTCAAAGGCAGGTGATAACGTGTTCAACAAATACCAAGAAACACACCTAACAGCTGTTCCAGTCATTTGGGCACTTGTCTGGAGTGCAGAGAGACCAGCTCACAGCCTCTCATCTGTCTATGGTGGATTCTGTCCACCTCACTGTTGCCTTCCTCCAAGCACAGCTTCTTGGGTTTTTATTTTTATTAAAAAACCTCTTATTCTGAAGAGACACACATGTGAAAAAAAAAAAAAAAGAAAAACATGTTTATAATTTATGGATCAATACCTACTGTCTCCCTGGGAAATTTATGTCATGATAAAATATAGTTGGTGCCTGTTGTCAGAAAGAAAAACAGATGTTGTTCTCCACAGTGTAAGCAAATGTGGATTTTCCAGCCTGTCGCCCCAAGAAATTTTTGAACAATCTCTATATCCATCACAAACACCAGCAGCCCATCACTGCCACTGGAGGTGACAATTAAGAGCTAAGTATATGAGGAAGCATCCAGCTCTTTATTTACTACATAATTTAAAATGTTACAACTCAGATCGTTGTTATCTAACTTTTAAACTAGAAGACTCACTCAAGCTGACTGATTTTGTTCAGAAAATTAGCCTGAGGTTTATCTTTGTCACCACAGCCCTCACAAGACAGCTACAGTAGTTACTGCCTGTCAGCTAATATTATGTGAGAATGTGGGGCAACAACTCCTGCAAGCAGACATTTGTGCTATCAGCACTGTAAGAAGGACTCTCACCAGAGCATCTGCCCTGGAGATTAAAGGAACCAGAAGTGGTTTGGTTTAGGACAAAATAATGTTCCATTCTAAGTGCAGTTATTCCACCAAATCATTAGTCACAGCATTGCAAGGGACAGGGGAAGTCAACATCTGTGTGTTCTGTGTTTAAAAACTGGCAGCACAAGACACACAAGAAAACAGGTAAATGCAATTTATGAGAGCAGCTCTTTATATTGTTACAGAACAGAGTGTGAAAATATGAGAGGAAAGCCTCAAATGTGAAATTTCAGTATCTGCAAAGGGACAAAGCAGGAAACAACCAACCAGAACAAACTGAGCACCCCTATGGCTTAAAAAGGCTCCTGCTCCCCAGTGCTTTTCCACACTGGGATGAGATGCTATTCCCATGTTTCATTTATACCTGCATCCAGAAATAACCTCAGAGAGGGGATCCAGTCAGCACAGCCTGTGAGAAAAGGGCCAGTGTAAGGAAACCAGAGCAGCTGTTTTATCTCTAGATCAGACATGGATCCCTTAAAGGCTTTTGCTCTAATTCTGCCCCTGTTTCAAAGGCCTGTGCACCCCTATGCCACAGCACAGCTCAAATATAACAGAGATCTGTGTCAAGCCTTACACTTGTGTCCTGCACAAAGCTCACACGCTAAGACACAGAGTCCTGCCTTAGCTGCTCCTCCAGACCCTGCCTGAGCTGTGAGCCCAGGCTTGCTGCAAGCAGAGCAGGACCTGTGGCTCCCTTCTGGGCAGTCTGAATGCCCACTGCACTGATGTATGCAGTGGAAAGAGCAAGAGGAGACTCTGTTTAACACTGACATTTAGACAAATAATATCCTTGGATGCTGTTATATGAAAGTGTTCCCCTTTTATACCCATTTCCATCTTTTGTAAATAAATGACCATCACAACACTTGAAAGGCAGTAACTCATATTTCCTCCTTTTTCATATTTCACAGTCACTGATGTTTTATGAAAGGGCCTTCTAATCTGCCCACAGGGTCCAGAAGAGCCACAGGAAATTTGACATATGTGAAATTATCTCCATAAAACACTTCCCTCAATAGCCCAACAATGATCCTAAATGTTTACCTCATCAACTACTGTCATTGTTATTTCACAAACTGAGGAAAAGAAAATGAATCCACAGATAAAATATAATCCCTTTAGATCACAGACTCTTCCCCATGCATTGAGAAGAAAGGGAGCACAAGAGTGAGCAATTCCAGGTATATTGTTGTATTTGATAGCAGACATTCATCTTTCCCAGTGTATATTAAGCAATACTACACTGCCACGTTATTGGAGGAAAGGAAAGACATCACCTCTCCATGCAAGCTGCCTTCAACCCTAAGGGCTTTTGCTGCTGCTCTGGGAAAGCTAACACATGTATCCAAGGGAATAGGACTCAAAAACCTGAACAAGGAATACAACTATCATGGTTTATATAGAACGAGTTTAATTGGTTTAAATAAAACTATTTTTCATCAAGTTCAGGGCAAGTGTGTGCTCTTCACACAGTCTCTCACTTCAGAAGTTCCTCCTGTGACCTCTGTGTGTCCTGCATCAGTCACTCTGCTGATGAGACCCCCTCAGATGCCCTGCTCTGTACGATGTCATGAATGTGGGAATTTTTAAACAGGCTGCACAACTCCTCTTTGCAAGTGGTTTGTGGCCTAAAACTGCCTGTGTTCAAGGGACTGGTCTTTTCCAGGTACACCCTGAGGGGGACAGGAGAAACCCTGGCTCACACCTCACACAGAGGAAGCACAACTGACTTAAGTGGATCCCAGCACTACACTGAAAACTCTAACAGCCAAGTCTAGATGATTTCAGTGACACCCCAAGCTCACCAGAACACAGCAGTAGCACCCAAATAAACTGCCCACCAGTCAAGACTGGCTACACCAGCTCATGCTGAAGGAACAGACCTCGGTTTGCTCAGGAAATGCTCAACAGTGAATTTCATACAGTCAGCTCCAAGGCTTCCCATTTCACGCTGCAGAAAGCAGTGAATGCTCAGACTGCTCACACACACAGGGCTTTCATCTCAGCAATGCTCTGTTAGTACCTCTCAAACTCCATTTTAGCACTTGTTAGGACACATTAAAGTGAAGCATAGGCAAATTCTTGAAATAAGTCCCAGTCAAAGGCAGCTTCCTTAGCTAGCTGCCACTTCTGAAATAAATGAGTCCCTGCAGGGATTACAACCAGCACAAGCACCAGGCATCCACCCACATGGCACATTCAGCTGTTAGACTTCTAATTCATTAGTCTCTTCAGCTAGGTTATAGGTTATTACAACCTCTCTGGGGGTAAAAAAAAAAGAAAGCTTAGATGACCTCCTAACCTATTTTAAAATCTTTTACAAGGCTTTTAAAAATACAGCAGTTTTTCCTTAACAATAGGGATTAGAAATTGTTCTTCTACTAACATTAAAACCAGAGCTGACAATTTATTTGAAAAGCTCTTCAAGTAACAATGGAAATGTATGCAAAACCTCAGGACTGCAAACCATTTAGATCATAAGATTCTTTAAAATTACCCTCAAAAAAGTTACAATGATGCTTGTAAAAAATATTACCAGTAAATTAAAATCATTAACTTTGCCCAAAATATCTTAATTTTAAATACTTCTACTTCAATGTGATGCTTCAACTGACATGGTATTCATTACTATTGCTGGTGTATTCTCAGTTTTTACCAAAAAAAGTATCATTTCTTAACTAGTCTCTCAGCAAGAGAGCACTCCTTTACAAAAAGTAAGCTTTTAAGACTCACCACATTAAATTTAAGACAGTAAATCAGCTTTTATGCTCTAACAGAAACACACTTCAGTAGGGAAAAATATTTCCAGCGATTAGAAGGGTAACATTATTAGGTATTTTCTTTGGTGAAAATAGGCAAAATTTCAAATGTTGCCATGTTCAAATGTTAAGAATGGATGTACTACAAAAAAATTACCCCAGTATCTACCTCTAGCCATTGGCAGAGAAAGATGGACAGCAGAACATGTAAGGCAGTGTACTAAAAAGTAATCCTTCCTTCCTAATAATTTAATAATCCACGAGAACAATCACCACATGACAGTTTAATTTCTTTAATAGCTTCTAGTGTGTTCAGTAATTTTACCTAGCTCATCACCTGATTCACCAGCTACTTTTTTTCTTTTTCCTTCCAGAGAAATCCAGGACACTTGTAAAGAGTTCTATCCCCTTGAAAAAGCACTTTCCCAGTACATCACATTCACTCCTTGTCTATTAAGTTTCTCCTTTGTGAAAGGCCTGTGGACAACTTTCCCTTATGCCAGCAGTGCACTTCTGGGGGACACTGGATCGAGTGTGGGGTGGGATAAGGAGGAAGAGGGGAAGATTAAAGGAAGGGACCTAAAGTTTGTTTCAACAGCCAGTAGAATCAATAAAATCTCTACTCACTGCCTCTGAAGTTCATTTTTAGACTGAATCTCTAGGTTCAGAATCCAGACCCAGGCTTTCAAACATTTTGCCTGTAAAGCACTGCCATCACACCAAGATAATAAAAGCTTTAATTGCTACAAACCATGCAATGAAGGCAGTGGGGCTGCATGAAACCAGGTCAGTCAGAATCTAACCCTTCTCAATCCTATCACCAAGGCTTACAGCAAAACAGAGCATCCTTTGTCAGTGGCTGTTTTCTACCATTGGACCTTGCAGCCTCCTTTAGAAACTGCTCCTCATTGAATAAAAATCAGCTGTGGAAAGAGAAATCTGACAGCAGTTGCCTGATCCTCACAAAGGAATTTGACTGAGAGAAGGAAAGCTGGACAGAGAAATAAAATACTACAACACAAGGAAGCAAATGAAATAAACAGGGAGCCCATGTGAATTCACAAAATGGGATCCTTCCAAAACCTAAACTGCCCCCTTGCTTTTAGCTTTTGGCAGTGTGGTGGCATCAATGCCTTCCCTGCTCAGGTCTGAGACCTAAGCAATTTTCTTTGCTTGCAGTACCTGTCCCATAGGGCAGAGCCAAACAAGGCACTGAGAGCTCACTGCACTCCCAGCAAACAAAGCTTTGGGGGAGGTCAGTAGAAATCTCCATGGGAAACCAATGTTCTGATGATGAGACAGCTGTTGCAGGAACAGATTTTACAGCCAGTGACAAAGAGAAAGAAGGTAAATGCTTTCCATCTCAATTCACTTTGTGTCTTATCTTCAGCTATGGGGGAGTGTATGAAAGATGTATTTTGAAGCATGTCAAAGCAGGAAAAATTCAATTTGCCACTAATAGATGAATTAGCTCCAAACAGTAAGCTCCACTAAGTCAAAGTGCACATTAGGAAATCAGCCCACATCTGCCATCACTTAGAACATGACTACAGCAGTTCAAGAAAGTAATAAACTGTCTCTATAAGGCTACATTTGTTTGCTTTGTGATATAGACAGAAAATATGTACCAACTCAAAATCATTCCATGCTTGTGTGCATAGCTGCCTGCCCATGCTGGTGGGTACACAGAAACATCTAGACCAGGCTGAGTTTATCAAACTTACCTGCAGGTGCCAAACTGTATCTGTTCAGAATCCAGAGAGTTCCAACAGTTGCTCTGATTCTCTGTAGTTCAGCTAAAGTAAAAAACACCAAAACCAATTGACACTACTTGAAGTCTGGGCTTCACAAAGCTTTTCACAGCCTACACAGATCTGTAAAGGTGGAAAGAGACCAATGGAGAGCAAGGAAAGATCAGCAGCAGATGTCTCCTATCACACATCAGCTCTGCAACCCTGAAAAGCTGATTTCACTCAGCTGTGATCTGTTACTGATACAGCTGAAAGCTGACTGTAATAAACCCTTGTTTCAGTGTTTGCTGCCTCTTTGTCACCTCCTCCATCACTCACAGATTAGCAACCAACTCCAGAGGCAGCTCAACTCCATTTGTGAAGGAAATATGATTTATGCTGTGGCTATCACTTGACCTGTATCAGAGACAGAAACAGCACTGCTTGATGATAACTTGCAACTCAGAAAACTTCCAAACATGACATTCAAAGTTACAAGGTCTGAACCCATGGTCTTAGTAATGATTAGCACCTGACCATGTATGTGCTCAGCATCTGAATACAGAAATGACCCAATTAAGAGATGCCCATGAGGTACATAATAGACTATTAACAGCCAATGCTGGTGTCACATAAGGCAGCAAAATAATTGGATGCTTGGGATTGGAGCAGCTCAGTTATTTGTACTGCCACACTCATACTGTCTCTAGTATGTACTCTGCATTTTCAACAACCAACCAACAACAAACCTGAGCAACAAACAGCCAGCAGTGGCCAGTGAACTTCAGCAGTGGCTCAGGATCCTCAGAGCCCCTTAAACAGCAGCAGCAGCCAAGAGGAGACAGACACTCTGGAAATCAATAGTTCAGCCATACCTTCCCAGCCAAACTTTTCCTGGCCTCAGAAGTATATGTATGTAAACATTTGTAGACACAGATTTGTGCCTGTATTTTACTAGTATTGGTTCTTGTGTGCACTCATGAGCCCTCAAGTGATCCATACAGGTTAGCAAAGCATGGGTAATAGATGCCTTTGTGGCAGGGAATCTACACAGCAGTTGTCCCCACGCTGCTTCCCGTGTTCCAATCTTCATCATTTTAATAAGATGTGCCATCAAATTTCTCTCTACATCATCTCCTGTAAGCTACCTGCTAATTATTTTCACTGACGAATCAAACTGCTTCATGACAGGCCAGATTCTTTCATTCTTAAAGATGCAGTGCTGTATTTGAAAGGACAGTCAGCCTGGTAGAGGAACTGCATGAAGAGGATGTCAGAATCAGCCCCGTGTGTTGGCAATGAATGGAGACAATCTCTGCAGACTCCTTAGCTGATGCCTCCCAGGATTTCTGCATATGATAGTACACAGATGGAAACGTTGGCAGCACAAGAAGAAAAAAGCACAAGAAGGAAAATAAACGTGACAAAAAGTGATTACTTGTTTACTTACAGAAGGGTAAATGCAACAGAAGCTGAATGGGGAAGCTGAGCAGCAGCAGCAGCAGCAGCAGCAGCAGCCACAGCCATGTGAGACTTCTGCCTACACGCAGGGGAAGCACAGCAGCCAGAACCAAACAGCATGTGCAAAACGTGGGCCTTCCCAGATGGCAACACACAGCCCAGGTTGTCTCTTAGCTTTCAGATTCTAGCTATAAAATTCTCTTTAATTTCTACATATACCATTAGGCATTTATTCTTTGTTTGCATGGACTCCTTACATTCCGAACTGAGGCACATAGTCCTAGCTGGGTGCCCTGTGCCAGCCACCCTAACAGAGCTCTAGTGTTTTAGACAGCACAGCCTGCATTCTCCTGTGGCAGCTCACAGGGAATTCACTTTCAAGTTAAGCATCCAAAAAGTGAGGATGGGAAGATGCTCACCACATCTCAGCCAGTCTCAGACACCTGTAGCCTACAGCTGACTCAGCCATAAAGTGCCTGTTTCGTCCCAACAGCAAAACAAGAGAAGCAGAAAAATCAACATGGATGTGGGGATGGAAAATCCAGCTACCTCAGGCAGAGCAGAGGAGTCCCAGATGTCACCATCAGTGCAGCCCTCTATTTACAGCCCTCTATTTACATGTCAAAATCCCAATGCATGTTGCTGGCTAACACCAGCTCTCAGATACCTCACGCTGCTTAAGTCCACATGCTGCCGTGCTGTCAGGTCAGTGGAGAGGTGTTTTTCACAATCCTTATTCACAAGATCTCCTCTGATCTAGTTTCTAGTACATTTCTAAGAGACTGAGTTCAGCTGAAGAGACCCCCCCAGTTTGTTATTCACAGGCCAGCCTGTCGTGATCTGGCATCTCAGACCTTAAATATGTGAACATACACATCCCTCCAATGTGTATGTGTATACACCCAGCAGCTGTATTAATGAAACCAGAGCTGAAATGTATCCCTGCATACATCTGTGATTCTTTCTGTTCACACATTTCAAGTAATATGACAAAAAATTGCAGTGGATAAATTAGGGGTTTTAATTTGAAGTCTGTATCTCTATATGATTTGGATGATTTAGCTTATATTAAACACTTTAGAAAGCAGAGAGAGCTGACATGAAAAATGACTGAATCCAAGAGAGAGGGAAAAATAAGAGAAACAAGGACTAATGAAAGACAATTAAATATATGACAATCTGGAATTTAAAAAAAAAAATAATTCCAATACTAATTTTGAAAGAATTCTCAGCAGAACACAGCTGGAACAAACAATTGTTTTTAGTGAAAAGACTACACAGCCTTGTCTGGTTTCTTTATGGTTTAATTAATTATTAGTACAATACCATTTGTAGTTATCTGACATTTCAATCTACGTGAGAAATAAAAATAGGAAAACTGGAGTCAAAGCAGTCATACATTCTCCCAATTGTAATGACAAACATCAGTAATTAGCTGATTGAATACCAGGAGCTGCAAGTAGTGCTACTCATTTTCTCTGAAACTTTATTCATCCCTCTTCTTGAGGTAACCTGAAATTAATCAGAAAAGCAACTGTGCTCTACTATCTGCAAAGGGCAGCCTGATGTGAGCAAGTAAACATGTGCCAGGTGCTACACCTCAGAGGGGCTGCAGAAAACATTTTCACCTGGGAAACTGGTATTTTTTCAGCTAGTTATGTGGTGATGATGCAATCACATTTAGCCTAAATAGTAATCTTGGTCTATGGAATCCATTCAACTCTCACATGAATTTGCTTGTTTATCCCTTGGTTTAAAGAGAAATTGAAATTCAGTTTGAAGATCTCTACTTCTGAAAAATTTCATTAATTTGAAAACAATTTTGTTTGCTTTACACTAAAAAAAAATAGAGAGGGAAATAATATTTATTACTTCTGATGAAAATATATTAAATACTGGAATTTTTTTATAGAAGCAAATTTAGAAGCCTTTTCATATGGATTCGGACCACAAGCTACAAATTAAATTTGAGTTTCTGAACTCTGTTTGTTCCATGAATAAGTATGGATTAGTGGATTGAGTCATGATAAGCTTATTCTATTATAGCTGTATTTGTCTGAGATTTTTTACAGGGCTCTACATTTCTCCAATAGATTTGTTTGGAAGTTTTTTTGCTTCCTCGTTCATTTCAGGATGTCTGCATTTAGTCAGGGGTGATTAGTTTCTTGCAGCTATTATTTTTTTTTTTCCTAATAGAACTTTTGTTCTTCACACGCTGCTGAAAAAATATTTAATTGTGTAATTCAAAGAGTCATAAAACTCCTTTGGAAGAAAAGTGAGTACAAAGGAATAATTAATATCTTGCTGTTTCCAAGCATGACAGTCCCTGCTTCTCCTGCATCCCAGGCAGATGGCCCTGGGATTGGCACCCCCACTTCATCTGTGTGGCTGGGAAGGAGACCCCTTTGTGCTCACACCTCCCTCCTGCTGAGCACCAGCTACAGGTGCACTCAGACACCTGCCCACCACTGGCAGCTGAGCAGGTGAACCATGCACTTGGAAAACAGCAGATATTGGGAGGTGTGTGAAGTGCACAACTCGAGCATCCCCCCCTCCAGTGCCACAAAGACCCCACTTCTTTCACTCCTCCACCCGCGCCTGGGGCGGGGAGAGGGATGCTGCCTCGGGGCAAAACATGCACAGAGTAGGAGGATCCAGTCTGGTTTTTCTCCTTCAAGACTACATTAATGGAAATACCCCATGCCAAGTGCTTCACAGATGGAGGGTTGGATGAACCAACACTGTCCTTGGAAGCAGAAGATTTAAAAAAACAAAAAACCACAGAAACAAACAAACCCCAGCACACACACATACTGAACAAGCTTCTTTCCCTTTGCTCAGCAGGCTCCACCACAGCAGCTCCCTACCCCAGGCAGAACAGTGAGAAACTCTGCAACACCCTCCAGAGAATTTCAATCTGTCAGCAAAATTAAAGCAGAGCTCTACGTTTATATTCTTCTTTATTCTCTCCAGTGAGGCTGGGAGACAGGCAAAAGGATCATCCTGACAAGCTAATTTCTTAATCCTTGCATGACATTGTAATCTGAGATTTTTAAATTTCCAGGAGCTATGAGTGTCCTCCCTGGGCCTGGAAGGTTTCTGGAGTATCACAGATACTATCTGGAGTATCACAGATACTCTCTGGAACTAAGAGATGCCAGCCTTTTGAGCAACTTCTGTAAGACTCAGTCTGCCCAATGTTGCAAAGAGAAAACATCCTCTTTCTTTCCTCCATCATCCAGCTTTATATGCAGGAAAAAAATAAAAATAGATGTGATTTTTAATAAACATAAATATGAATATGCACATGTTTTTTCCTCTGTCTTTACATTTTTACTTGGATTAAGTGATAGTAACTAAAACCAACGTTTTCTCTGTAATGAAAGAGATGTGGATAATTCAGTTACCATAAGATGTTTTTAACATTTTTTTAAGTCTGATTTTGGGCATCATTTCATGTTAATTATTGCAATAGCAAGTCT
Organism: Corythornis vintsioides; assembly: GCA_025447755.1. NCBI lineage: Eukaryota > Metazoa > Chordata > Aves > Coraciiformes > Alcedinidae > Corythornis > Corythornis vintsioides. The sequence continues at coordinate 11,257 of JAOEGS010023312.1, forward strand.
TTCAGATGCTACACATCCACAATTTCACAACAGGCATCTATAGAAAGAAATATAAACAGCTGCCACAGATAAAGAAATTAATCACCTAAGAACTATTTGTAAATAACAAAGGTTATAATGAAACCTGTAAAAAATTTATTGCCACATCTGAAAAGACCTAAAATAAATAGGCAAAAAAACCCAAACAGATGCAAAGCTGAAGATGGAAACATACCAGTTAAGGCATACATGTTTCAGAAGACCTCGAGGAGGAGAGCAACTTGATCTCTACCTACAAGCCTTGTTCCAGTGTCAGCCACAAGTGGGAAGCAGAATAGTGGAGTGGAGAAACTGGATCGTTTTACCTGGAGCTGCAGAGCAGCAGATCACTCCCTGAGACTTTTCTACACACCCTTGTTAAGCACGTTGCAGAACAGAAGCAGGAAGGATGGAGTTCTAATATTTCTCCATTTCACAACAGCCTTACAAGATAAGGAGCATCCTTATTCAATATCATCTTCATGCTTGTTATTGCTTGCTTTTTGTATAGCTTTTAGTACTGCAAATTTCTGCTGTTGAGTAAACAAATTCTTTTACACAGATCTCATGAAGCAGCTTCCTCAGAGCACGAGCTCAGCAGATGTGCCATTTCCATGGAAGCAGCAGCTCCCAAAACTCTGAATGCAACAGATCTCCTCTAGCCAGTGCCTAAAACACTTCTTAGGGAGCACCAGAGTGAGAGCAAGCCTGTACCTGCCTTCTCCTGCCCACCTGCTGTGTGGGGGAGCTGCAGCATGGTAGTAACTGTCCCCATACCTTGCTCACCTAAGAAGGGCAATAAAATAAACACTGCTAAATGCTCCACAGTTCCACAGCATTTCTTTAAAACTTTCTAAAGCCTCCACATCCTTTTATTAGGCTATGTTAACAGCTTTTAGCACTTTCTTTAGCCAGATTATTTTGCAGTCATTTTGCAGATTTAATACAATTTCTGCACTTGAAATATATTAACTAAGCTGAATTTCTACTGGGAAGTTAAACATTTTGCAGAAGGTGCTTTGTAGAGTGAAACAGCAGTAAAAAGGAAGGTGTTTTGTTGAGATGATTCATTTTATTGCATAGTCAGGAACACATTAAACCACGTAGAGCATATAAAAGGGTTGAGATTTCATCTAGGATAGTTTCAATTTGAGATAAAGAACCCAATTTCTTAGACATCCTCCCTCTTCATCTTCCCAGAAACATCATGAATTATATTTCCATGCAGATCAGAGACATCTAAATCCAAATTTCATTTTACATATTTCAGAGCATCTGATGTCTAAAGGGAAAGGTCTTAATGAAAGGGTCTTCATGGCAGAGTTTACTACTAAACCTACTGAAATACCAAAGTGTTTTCATGTAGATTTCCACATTCAGAGTATGCTATAAAGATGACACTGGTAAATTGCCAATTTGTGTGTTGTTTGAGGTTGGTGAAGCTCCTGCCCTGCTCTGAAAGGAGATGCTGAGCAAAGCTCTCAGGCCCCATCTGCCTGTGAAGCCAAACCTTGTTAAGCAGCACAGCTCAAGAGCATGAATCATTGCTGATCTTTGCTGTAATTTAGTTGGCACCCAACTCAACTTCATCTTGGATACTCAAAGATGTCCCTGTTTAGGGCTTTAAGACTGATTAATATCACACCCAACCACACCTTACAGAAAGCAACACAAAGGACAGCACTGTGACAAGGTCAGGGAGATCTAGAATATGCTTGCTGAAGTTCTCAAACAGCAGCTAAGTTAAGAGACTGTCATTTTCTCTTATGAAAACAATCTAATTGTGACAAAGGGCTTCTCACATCACTACAAGGTCTGGGAGTGTTTCACTTGACCTCTTCACAGGCTTCTCTGCACATCAGTGTAGTATTTAAAATGACAAAACACACAGACAAAAAAGGCTTCAGATTCCCTCCTAAAGCAGGAAATTCTGCTTCTGACTGTAGGAAGCTGCTGCCACTCAGGAATCCCAGTGGACAGGTGACAGGTTCCCTTATCCTGCAGCTAGTTTGCAGCTCCAGTCTATTTGCAGGATTCGACCTCAAGGGTGCTGCAATTTTCTGACATCTTTATTGTCATTTGGAAAACAACCTAAACCTGTTCCACTACTAGTGTGTGCATCTTAAACAGCTTCTCTCTCAGTAGCTTCAGTGTAGCTTTCAGTTTGTTTCTCACATCTTCCCAATAACCCTCTGACAAGCATTTCCAGCACAGACTCACCCCTTAAAACATCTCCAGAAGTCAGTGCCCACCTACAGTGCCAACACAAGGCTTTCCATCAAGTGAAGCCTTCAATTTGCCTAAGAAACTATCAAGCAACACACCACATTCTCAAGCTTCATCTGATTAGAATTTCTGCTCCAAATAAACCAGAAGCAAAAATAACAATGTCCATTTGCCTTCTCATTGCCTCTTCTGGGAAGCTTACTGCATGCATCTTCATTTCATGCCAGTTGAAGATTCATAATTAAGACAACAAGAAGAGCCATGGAAGCTGGATAATGAGGGTCATTAGCTTTGTATTTTCATTGCCATCACTGAAAATTTTTGTTTATGTAGGTCCTGTGTGTCAGTAGCATTTTTTCTCAGTCGGTTTATGCAACAAGAAATAAATAAAATAATAAATAAATAAAATAAATCAGTTTGTCATTATACTTGTGCATTCAACATACCTTTGCCAATACAAAGCTAAGCAACTACATAAGTTGTAATAACATCAGCTCTAAAATACTTCATTATAATTCTTGATTGACTGGAGCTGAGAAGATGTAAGTAAAAGGACTTTTTGCTTTCTTTTTTCCAAAATAAAGCCACTAATTAATTGAACACAAACTATTTTTGAAGCACCCATACTCCACACACTGCTTCTTGAGTCTAGTGAAAGTCTGCTAGTGAATGTTAGTCAAACCCTGGCTTCAGCAGATTTCTCTGTATTGCAAAAGGGCTTCACTGGAACATGATTAGAAGCCACTTTCAAGTTTCACAGGCATTCACAAATTCAGCAGCTCTGCCACAAGCTTTTTGAGCACTTGCTGGTCAAGGAGCTAATATCAGCTACAGGACTATAGTGAAACAATGGGCTACACAAAAATAAGCTAAATCCCATGCAAGCTACCTGCAGTGAGAATGCACATCTAAAGAGACCACCCTAGAAATCTCTGAGCGGCAAATGTTCTCCTGTTAAGAGCTGGATGTATCTTTTATTCATGTCTGTTGTTATCTCAACATTGCTAGGATAAAGCTTTATAAACAGCAAGCTTTCCTTTCTGCAAAGAACCAGATTTTCCTCATGAATTTCTGCCATTGGGAAAGCAAGGGAATTTGGTCCAGGTAAGGAGCAATCCAGAGGGCAAATGAGGGAGCTGAATAGAGTGCTCTAAGTACAGGAGATATGTTTTATAAAATACAACCTCTTTTTGCTCTCTCAGACTCCTTTTTGCAGTTACCAGCAGTGTGTTTGTACATGCAGTGATACACAAACTGCTGCATTTCACTACTGTTGTCCTACAGCTCAAAACAGAGACTGCAGAGTGAGTGCACTGGCACAGAATATTCCACACAACTCGAGAGCACAGGAAATTAGAGAGCACGTGTTCCATCCCAAATCTGGTACTGACACTGAAGTGCCAAACTTCCAAACATGAGACAAAATTCTTTGGCGTGCCAGAAATTCCCCAGAATGTTCTCACACCATCATTTCCACAGTGTAATAGCTGGGAAATCACCAGAGCATACAAGACATGCTTTGTACAGAGGCTCACTCTGACTCTCACACTGCACACGTAAGCTCAGCTGCTAAACCCACACACTATGAACTGCACCTCTGTGGTGTGGATGCAGCATAAATTGCACCACAGGCATGTGCAAGCCATGCAGATCATATGGCTGCTGATGCACAACAGCCATCCACACAAGTCAGCAACTCCCCTGAAGAACAAAATCATTACCTTCAGCTTGGAGAATCTGGTAGTTGGAGATGTCAGCTCCTTTTCTCTTTCCCTACCTTATTCCAGAGGAGAAATCTGCCTCTGATCTGTGCCTCATGTAAATGCAGCAGTCTATCTGCAATTCCACAGCAGGCAATATAGACACTAGAACTAAACTTGATATATCTCTACCTTTAGATAGAGATCTCTAATTCTGCCTCCAAACAGTACAAATAATTTGTAGCAAATAGCTCCCTTAATTAAAACCAGGTATACCCTGAACACATCTTTTGATATAACAGATATTTTGATATAAACTGGCACTTCTATTTTGCTTGCAGACTTTAAACAAATCAAATGTATTTTGCAGTTTATTACCACACTAATCTAAACTACTGCAATAAAATTAACAGTAAAAATGATTTGGAAGTATTAATTTCAAAATACCATTTCTGGCATGATAATGGCATATATTTGTGTTTCTTTGTAGCATCAATAATTACTGTATGCAACTGAAATGTTCAAATATATTGAAAATGCTCCACCTCTATCTGCCAGTCCTTACAATGGCAGCATCAGAGAGATCTCCAATGAAAAAACTACTCTTAGCTGTCTCTGATCACAGCATTTTCCATCCACTAAAGAGAATTTTGTTGCATAATCTCAAGATTACATGGAAAATCTGTAGCAAAACCTAGAGCCCCAAATTCCTAGATTCTAACTTATAAACCTCAAGAACCATGGTTTAGGTTCTCTGATTGCTCTCTGGAGAGATGCTTTCTAGAACATGCCTTGGTAACTCTTGGGGCTAGGAGCGTGGGTTGCAGAAAGAGCATGGAGGGACAAAAGTATCTCTGCTTTGTCCTCACAGTTGCCTACATGGAAAAAACACTTCTGTGTTAGACCACCCCAGAGAATACACTGTGGGAGCTGCTGAGATACCATACTAGTGTTCCTCTTCGTGCCAGCCATTCGTGTGCCACTGCACACCTCTAAAGACAGTGGGCAAATCATCACGGGACTTTCAGGGTGCAAAGTCATAATGGAACAAGCAAATTAAATAAGCCATCTGTAACTAATCCTGGTAGAGCTTCTAGAAAGCATTCAAATGATCCTGAGATAACACTTGTCATTTTTCACGGCATGTCCAAACTGGTCTGGGTGATCCTGCTCTGGCAGGGGGGTTGGACTAGATGATCTTCAAGGTCCCTTCCAGCCCCTGACATTTTCTGATTCTATGCTACATTGACCATACTCTGTGAGAAAGAGCAGGGCTGCAGAGCAAAAGCTGCACCTAGATGCCAGCAATGGGGAGGCAGGTTGCTCCCCTGTAGCAGCTGAGCACAGCAAGCTTGTGGGCTGGAACACATGCCAGAGCCACTGCCAAGCACAGAGCTTGCAGTGCACACAGAGATTTCTGCATCTCTGAGAGGAGCATAGCCACGGGAAACCCAAAAGATGACAATAAGGAGAGGTGCCTATGGCTCCAGAGGGCTGAGGGGGGGGTATTTCAACACACAAAGCCACTGACTCCAGCTTTTCTCAGCAGCTGCAGTCAAAAGCAAAGCCAGAAGAAAAGTCCAACCTTTCAAGAACCCACAGGAGATGGGAAAAGATTTTTCAGACCGTTTTATTTAAATCTGCCTGACCCAATAAATCTATGCGTTCTCTCTAAGAGTCTCTCTCTTGTTCTAGTTTATTAGTTTGTGTTTGTTATAATAAAACAAGGATGAGAGGCTGGGAGCCACGTTGAGCACTCTGGCACATCTGCCACGCAGAGAAGCTGAAGCCATTCTGGCTCAAGGCCCTGGCTGACTCCAGGTCCCACACAAATGCCTTTTTATACAACCATTTTCTCTTTCAAGATCAAAATTGGGCGATCTAAATCAATAGCTGGAGCTCACAATGGATGCAGAGCAGCTGTGGTTTTGAACAACGCGTGCAGCCCTGTGGGCTCCAAAACCAGCAGCTGCAGGGGGAGAAACAGCAGGGGAGGGAAAGCCCTGCCAAGGCAAACCATTAGGTAGCAGGCCCTCAGCAGTGAGCATACAAGGGGAAGGTAGCATTTTAAGCAATGAAGGGGTTTGGGTTTTTTTATCCTCACATCTATTTTGTAGGTAGCAGGAAGGAGTCGTTGCATTTAATCTTAAAGTAATCCCCTTTAAGCCTTAAGTGCTGATGTCTCTGAGCACAGCCTTCTTGCCAGTGTTGGAAAGGCACCAGAGGGGAGTGAGAACAGCTCTGATTGCAGCAGAGCTCATCAGACTGGTATCAGTGTCCACTTTCTGGCAGGTGTCCATTCCAGGGCTGCTAAGTACTGTATTTTGTACAATTGGATAGTGCCTAGAGGAGGTACCACCTGATATTTACTTACATTTGGTAATAAGTTTGAAAATTGTGCTGAACTATTGGTTTAGCCTTGGAGACTACAAGGTGAAGCACTGTCCTTTCAGCAGTGCACCCTCTGCAGAGCCTCATAATAAATCTAACAGGAGAAAAAAGCCAAACACAGACAGATTTTTACCAGCCCTCTCCATGCCAGGAAGCAAAGGAGCAGCTATGCACCGTGTGCTGAGCCACACAGCTCTTCCAGTTAGGCACCTGTACAAAGCAGTAAGGAATTGTTGCTATGAAGTCAGCTGAAGCATGATATTCTGTCCTTGCTCAAGAAGGCTTGAGGCTGTATATGTGAACTCCACCACAACCTTATCAAGGAAGAGCCAGAGCCAATCAGCTTAAATTAGGAATGGGACAACTGAAAACAACCCTGGTCCAGTGCATATATTCTTTACAATAGTGCACGAAGCAGTAGAGAAGTCACAAGAGATGCACTCACTGTCAGCCATGGCAGCAGTGGAGCTGTAACAGCCCCTTTGGTCTACCAGCTAACATGACAATTCAGGGTGCTCTTCTCCCCCACCAGCATTTCTTAAATCCAGACTGTCAAACCAGAGCACCAATACTTAGCTCAGTGGCACCTCTGCACTCTGCCAAGCCATTATTGTCACTGCCAAGAAACAGCACAGTGGGACATCTCATTGTTACCTCTACCTGACAAGTGCAACATCCAACCTTTAAAATGAACCAGTCTCTCAAAGAACAGATCTCTCCAGAATTTACACCAATACCAGCTGGAAGGAAGGCAGAGACAATGTCATCACCGACATCCTTACACTGCTGCCTGGGCTGTTGAGGTGTGTGTATGTATTCATTTCCAGGTGTGTGTATTTAATAGATGTATGTATTTAACCAGGAGTCCAGACACAAGCCCATCTGTTCTTCTGTCATTCTGCTCTGAAGTCAACTCATTACATCCTACCTGACACATCACAATCTCTTCTGAGACTGGCTCAGGGGGAGGAACACTGCTGGCATGTTTATAACTGTGTTTATTAGATGGATGTTCCTTAATCACACAAGCCCTAAGCAGGCTATGCAGACAGGACCTCTGCCAACAGCAGGTGTCTTCAGGTTGCTCCTCGTTGTGATCACTGGCACCAGAGGCTCTGATGCACCAACAGAGTCTCTGAACCCTCAGAAACTTTCCCTTGTTCCACCTGCTCCCAGTAACACCCATTCAGCTGATCAGATTTCTGAGGCTGACCAGTTGATGCCTACTGGCCCCAGGTGGGTGAGCCACCCTTGTCCCTTTAGTGGTACCATTAAAAATCCCATCCCATCTCCATCTTACGTGCTAATAGAAAGTGAAATAAACTAGAAAGGCAATACAGCTGGGCTCTTGCTAGGGAAGAAAGATGTGAAAAACTGGTAACCTTTTGCCATTTCAATTGCCATTAGTGACTGGGGAGTTTTATCCATCCAACCTGTTTTGACCAACATCAAATATCAAAATATCCTTTTTCTGGAAAACAGAACCTCACCTGTAACACCTCCAGCTTAGAATTCTGCTCTTTGATCATCCACACCTTTCTCACCTTCTCCCCATATATATAGCTATCATCATTCTTCATATGAAGCTGAAGTGTAACCAAATTCACTGAGTGCCTTTTCATCAGACTTCCCAATAAATAAATAAAGCCTATCTTGCAGAATAGTTAATTCAAGGAACTGCTATTTCTTACACGCTTTTATTAAGTCTGTGGTACCTCAAACACCTGCAGGTATAGTATTTACTTTCACACCTTAAAGCTAACTAAGAAAAGGTCTAGGAGTTAGTAAAAAGAAAAAGGAGAGGAAGAAATAATATTTAATAATACTTTACACACACAAGGTCCTTCCATGAGACACAATGAGCTTAGGTATCAACAGAGGAGAACTTTGAAAATGATGATGAGGGCACTTAACAAATGAGGGAGTTTTATGACTCACACCTCTATGTTGAATGTTGAGTTTCCTGCTATAAAACTGCAGAGTTAATGTCCTCTACATTTCCAGTGAAGTCTTGATGTGACCTCAGTGGCATGAAATGATAATAAACTCCACACATAAAGAAAAATATTATTTTTCCTTGCTGTTCTCTTGGGGAGTTGGGACAGGAAAATAGAAGAGGAAAGAAAAAGAGAACGTCTCCTAAAATTGATTTAGGCCAGAAGATTACATCACTATTTCTATAAAACAAAAATCTACCAAACCCAGTGTGTATGTTCTACTCCAGTTTGTCCTCGGGAATTTCAGATGAAAACAAATAAATACATATAAAAGGTACAAGAGCCATATTTATGCATGCCTTTTGGAAAGTAACCTTCAAATACCATCTGACTTATTTAAAATTATATACATATACAGATATGGATGATTTAAAAAATCTTCTTACATTTTCCAGCACTATTTATTCAGCAAAAATAGCCCTTTTGGCTCCAGCCCCAGGGAAGCAGCCACACTGCAGCTGCCAATGACCAGCACATCTAGCTTGGGGCTTCAGAAAGCCACTGATGGGTTTTTATCAGCTGTCCTACCAAACTCACTGGGACAATCCACTGAGACCTAGGGTTTTTACAGACAAAATGAATACAGATTCCAGCCAGTAGCCCATGAACCATATCCCCCAAGAACTCAGAAAATTCCTGCCAATAATTCCTAATCAAAGCTGCCAACAGGGTGAATTAATTCACACAGCTGAGCCCTCATGGTCTTCCATTCATTATTCCTGAAACATTTATTTTATGTATTCCTACTGAGCACTGCTCCCTAGGGTCATCAGAAGATGCTTTGGGAGAAAAAAAAACAAAAACAAAAAAAAACCCATGTAAACCTTAGTTAAGAGTATTCCTTTTTTCAGAAGGATGCTTTTCTTCCAAGTTGTCTCTGAAGTGAAATCCTCCTGTGAAAGGGTTCCAGGGAAGGACCAAATTCAAAGAAACGGTACAAACAACATTTAAAATCTTCTTGCAAGCAGAGCTGGAAATGACCAACAGTCACCTAACATAAATCACATTGAATAAACTGAATAAAAGTTTAGGAAGAAAAATGCACCTAGTACTTTATTCCCTATTATTCACATTTAAAAATTTAAAATAAATAAATAAGGAAAAAAAAATAAGTTGAAATAAGGAAAAAAAAATAAGTTGGCAGGATTTACCATTTCCCTGCTCTTATTTACACTGTCCTTATTTCTGAGTGAGCTATAAAGGGACACATGGAGAGAAAAGCCCTCATAGTGAGATGCTGCATTTCCAGGATGGGTTTATTAGATTCATAGTGCATGACTGAGAGGAGCTCATTGGAAACAACTGAGTGGGTTTTAAAGCTGGGGATAATCAGTTGGGTAAATGACCATTTATTGTCTTTAGGACTTACACACCCTGGGAACACAAGCCCACCAGTGACTGACTGGGGCACTGTACTCCCCTTAGCTGCTCTGACAACGACTCTCCCTGGTGTTGTATGGGGCAGAGCTCTGGACCTTGAAGCAAGCAAATGAATATCGACTTGCAGGGGTAGAGATGACACAGCTCCAGAGGCTCCCTGGTGTTAGCAGAAGACAGAAAGTGAGAAGTAAAGCCACCAGAAGCACGCTGTGCATAAAAAGCAGCTGCAGGCTGCCATAAGAGTAGAAATGCTGCTGAGTGGGAAGTACCTCTATCCCACCTTACATTAAAACAAGTTTTCTCTATAAAACCTATTCAGCTGGGCACAGTTAAAGCACATCAATACCATCTCAAAAACAAAACCATCAAACTTAACTTCAGCATATCCAGCCTTGTGAATATTCAGAAACACAGTCAGACCTCAAGGCAATAGCTGGGAAGATGGCAGAGAAAAAAACATTTACTACTTTCATTAACAGCTAATCTTTTCAGGAATTTCCAAAGTAGCATTTTATTCCAGACTGTAATAGCCTCTTACGTAACTAAAATGAAAAACATTATGTTCATAAAAATATTTCAACTGCTTATTACAAGAATTTTCAAATGCTTTTAGCTTTCTCAATTTAATTTTCTCCATGCTGTAACGTTTCAACAGATCCCAACACTTGTGGTTTGATCTCTGGCTTGTTGCTAATCCCCTCCACTGGGGCAAACTGAGCACAGGTTTGGTACCATCCGTTTGATAATACAGGAGAAAGGTCATTACAATCATTTTTTATCTGTAAAATAATAGATTTTTACTCCAGAGTTTGGAAGACAGCACCTATAGTAGGTGGAAATACAATATACAAATACACACAAATTGTGGAAATACAGACTCCCCCAGATGAGAATCTTGAGGTCTAGATTCTCTATATGGGACAGAAATTGATGTGAAACACTATAGATTTAGTCAGGGCACTATAATATTTAGTTTTCTGATTTTGTTGGTGGTTGTTGTTTCAAACAGGAAGGGGGAGGAATGTTTATTTTACTCTTCAAGGAAAGTGTAACAAAAAAGGAACAGTAACTATTTAACATCCCAATTATGTCAGACCTGTTTTGAGCCTCATCTGACTGCATCAAAAGTCAGGTAACTAAAAGGAAAACTTCTAATTTTTTTTCCCTTTTGATTTTTTATTTTTCCTTATTCAGTTTACTTTTTCATATTGATGTTATTTTCTTTTAAAAACATATAAAAATAAAATAGTCACAGCTATATTTATTTGCCAGTTAAAATCATTATGCCTATAAAGAGTAAATGTAGCATGTAATTCTGGACAGAACCTTGGGAATTAGAGATTAGAAGACTGATGATACAAAGGCACTCAAAGAAATTGTTAAGGAAGCAGTATGTTAAGCATCTGAAACATCACAGAGCATTATATAAAGGGATGGATTTGTCAAGAACAGTCAGTATCAATCCAGCTCAAATTCATTCTCTGACAGGGCTACAGAAAATGCAAAAGCAGCAGCTTGCACTGTTTCTTGACTTTTCTGCATTTTTTTAAGACAGCAGAAATCACATTGCATAACTAACCTAGGTAAAATCAATAATGGTTTTAATGATTTTTCAACTTTTCCTCACTTATGAATCAATTACTATTTTGTAGAAGAGGTATAAACATATTGTAAAATTCACAATATGCTTATACCTCTATAAGATAGATAGATAGATGGATAGATATAGATAATAGATAGATAGATAATGATAGATAGATAATGATAGATAGATAGATGATAGATAGATAGATGATAGATAGATAGATAGATAGATAGATAGATAGATAGATAGATAGATAGATAGATAGATAGATAGATAGATAGATAGAATTACTGATTTACACTGTCTGTTGCAAACTCCTTAGAGTTTTGCCTGGACCCCAGAGACCACAGATGACTGCTGACATTAAAGTTGTCTTCACAGACAACAGTGCAAGTCTGAATATCAACAATCAAAAGATTATTTCAGCCTAACAACATATCCTAGATTTGCTCCCATTTCAAACTGCCATTAATTACCTGGATGGCAAAAGAAAACAGACTGTGTGGGTCACCAAGATCTTTGCAAGAACTTGGAACACTGATTCAGAATTCTAAGTGATTTTGAAAAAGAAATAGCCTGAAATCAAAAAAGATTTCATTTAAAAAGTCATGCCACACAACAGGATGGGAGAAAATGGAATAAAAATAACCAAGTGAGGAATAACCACTGAGTCAGCTGTACCACCCAAGAAAAGACTGTGGTGTTCAGAGTGGGCTGCCAACTGAATATCAGCCCACAATGAGATCCTGCTCCAAAAGGAGAATTTTAAATAAAGTCATCCTGGAGCAACACTAAGAGGAGCAACATTATTGTGGCCATTTCTACTTTTTTTTTTTCCATTTCACTTCTATTTAGCTTAAAAAAAAATCTGTCCTTCTCCCACCTATTTGCTAACAGTTTTGACACAGTGAAGACACTTCCTTCTTTAGAACTTGGCACAGACTTTGTGGCACTGAGTTTGGGTAAAAATTAGTCATTTTTGTCAGTTAATTCCAGGCTGAATCCTGCTCCAACACTTGGTTTCAGTTTCACAGTACTTCTGAACCACACTGTCAGTAACAAAATAAGTAGCATGCTTAATGTTTCATTTACCCACCCCCTGGATTTGGGGGAATCTGTGGGAGCAGTCCAGGGTTAGAAGTTAATACTCTGACAAAAACCTTTTCATTACATCAATGTACCTGAGTCAACACTGCACATCAGAATCAAAAGTTGTAGGTGAGCAATACCAGTGGCAATGAAATCACCATTTTAAAGAAACAAGTTTATTCTGTGCTTACTTCTCAGGTGCTTTTTGCTGCCTCCAGAGTTGGGTTTAAGCACAGGTTAATGACATTCCCAACCAAGTCGATATCCAAAAATAAATCATGAGAGAGACAAAACAATTAATTACTCTTTCAAACACGATGCATGTTTATTCTGCCTGAAAATAATACAAAGGAAGGCTGATTCCTTGCTAGCATTTAATTTTGATTAGATGGTCTGTGTATAAAAGCACAGACTGGCTTTCATGAACAAACCTTCTTCTTCAGGCTTTTATTATGACAAGAGAAATTACCTGCTTCTTAGATCTGTATCACAATTTACAGCAGTAGGTGCTGGAACAAAGAGAAATGAGAGATGCAACGAGAAGAGCTGAGGCCTCTCTCTTCCCTTCTCTTCTCTCTGCTTTCTTCTTCATGCAGTGCTGTTTGATTGAGCATCAGATTAGAAATACTTTCTGTCTGTGTCTTACACTTGTCCAGGTTGTCATCATTAAAAATTGAGGCTTCAATGTTATTGTTAAACCTTGGATAAAGCTCAGGTGTGACTATGACACATAAATTTGCAGCATGAAATTGTCAACTCTGCTGTATATATGAATCACCTACCAATGTCCTAGAAGAAGCAGAGTTGTCATCTTTTTCATAATCATGTTAAAGATTTCCTGCACGTTCCTGGAAGACTGATTGAGAAACATGTAATGGCTAGGAAACTGTTCTCTGCACTTCCCTCGAAGAATAAAATCAAAGCAACTTCTCTAACCAAAGAGCCATCCTTTATTTGAATTATGGTATATACCCAGAAACTTATTTTCACTTGGCCACCTGCCATATCCTTATTTGTCCTCGCATTTATCTTGAGCAGAACTTTACTGTACTTTCATCCAGAGGCCTTTCAAAATGTGGTGGGTTTTTTTTTTTCACAGGTTGTTTGTTTTTTTTTTTAAATACTATCTTTCTTAATGATAATTATCAATTAATATATCTGGATAACAGGCATAGCAGGATATCTGCATGCATCTGGCACTCGTTTGATGTTGGTAAGGTGATAATTGAACTTGAACAAAGAAGAGGACATCATCAAGAGGTCAGGAAGATGCTGCCAGGAGCAGAGTGTCTGACAGCACAGACTCCAGGTGCTGTCCAAAGCAGCCTGTGCTAAACCAAAGGCTACTAAAGGAACTGGTTTCTACCCTGACTGCCAGAAGATAAAAGACTGCTGTGTTTACAGCCCAGTGTGCTCCAATTATTCACATAAGGATTTAACTCTTGTCAAATTAAGGTCATGTTGACAGGTTTCAATTACTAACAAAAATAATGTGAATATCTCTGCAGTGCATTTGGGTATTTGTAACACAGTGTATGGCTCTGCTGTCAGCTGAGCATTGCATAGCAAAAATGTAGCTTTCTTGGGCTTAAAATCTATGATAAAAACCATGACATTATAAATCAAAGAGCTTCAGTATCACATCATGTACCTTCAACCACCACTAGAAATACAATAGAAAATTGTATACTGAATAAAACAAAACCACCACTAAAATTTGCCAAAGAACTATAGCACAGACAGCTAGAGCATGCACACATTTATGCATTTACCTTCATGCACATATTTTTTTCAAGGACACTGAGCAAAAAGAGCAGCAAATGTTCCTAGCTGACATATAAAAATTAAAATGTCTTTTCTTCCCCACCCCACAATTAAAGATTCATTTTTTCAAACCTTGTTTCAAACTTCCAAGGAAGATTTTAAATGCTAAAACAATACATGGTGCAGGAGGTGTGTTTGGTGCTTGGTTTGGTTTCTGGTTTTGTTTGTTGGGTGGTTTTTTTGGTTGGTTGGGTTGGGTTGGGTTTTTGTATGTTTGGATTTTTGTTGTTGGTTTTGGTTTGTTTGGTTTTTTTACATTGAGAATTCCTTGAACATGGATTTCCAGAAAAACTGCAATCTAGTTACAACTTGGGAATAAAAAGTGCCCACATCACTTGTTGGCAACACATTTGTAAACAGAATTGTTCTGTCCAAAAAAACAAGCCTTGAAATAGCATAATGTCCAAGAAAAGCACTTTTTGGAGAAGGAAAAAGTTCCCTTTTCTGTAGCTTTTTTAAACATGTTTAACTATGGAGAAATAATTTCCTTTCTGTGGCAAAAATTCAATAGCCAGTTTAATTTTTTTCCACTACGAACACTGCTGCTGCTTAATTTATTACAGCAGACCATTTCTAAAGCATATATACTCTCTGGAAACACACAGAAACATAATCTAGTCACTTATTTAGATAAACATCCACATATTTAATCCCTCCTGCATAAAATAAATCCACCCTAACCCTCAGAGAAATCCATTTTTTAACCCCCCATCTACATTTTCTATTAGCCCGTTTATTCTTAAAGAGCATCTTCAGAGATATTCAGAGATATATA
>JAOEGS010023312.1:54718-140581 GCA_025447755.1 Corythornis vintsioides
CAGAGCAGGATCACCTAGACTAAGTCACCCAATCTCCCTAGCACCCTGAAGTCCTTCTTGATTGCATTTGGGCTCCTCTCAGATATCTCATCATTACCCACCTGGATAACTATTAAAGGATAATAATCAGAGGGGTGTAACAGATCAGGCAGCTTCCTTTTAATGTCTTTAACCCGAGCCCCAGGGAGGCAGCAGACTTCTCTGTGTGCTGGGTCAGGCCTGCAGATTGACCTCTCTGTTTCCTTCAATAGAGAGTCGCCCACTACGAGAACCCTCCTTTTCTTCCTTGTTGAGGATGTCCTAAATTGTGTGGCTGAGGGACAAGCTGTGGGCGAGTCACCAGATAGGTCTTCATTAGAAGGAGTGTCGAATTCCAGGGGTCCATACCTCTTAAGTGAGGGCCATGATGGAGGGGAAGGAGGTGAAGGGAGGACCTGCCTGCCCTCACAAGGTGGGACATGCCTCCAAGCCTCCCCCTCTACCACTCCCCCACCCTCCAACTGGATATAAGAAGACTGACTGTCTTCCAGGAGGGCCTCATATCTATTTTTCTGAGGCACCTGAGGAACAGATGCAGGCAAGGGGGGTGTTCTCCTTCTACCATGCCCATGAACTTACCTCCACTCATCCCCTTTACTTAGGTTTCTGTTATTTGTCTGAAACTCAATCCGATATCTCACAAGTCTTAAACAGCATCTGGGACACTGGCAAACAAAATGGACCTTTCCTTCCCCCAAAACACCACTACCAGGGAACTAGACACCATCCCTGTGCAGAGACCAAGAAAAGAAAACCCTTGAAAAGAACACAACCAAGCCCAGAGATATTTGGGAGTGCATGGTGTGTGATACTGTGTTGTGAGCAATACTTTGGGATGGTGTCAGAACAGAAACCTGTCTGAAAGAGCAAAGCTGCTTCGTTCTTCCCCACCCAGGTGCTGCCCTCAAGCCACTGCTCTGCCCTTCAGTCTGGAAAAGAGCCCCTGAAGAGCTGACTGAGGTTTTCATAATGTCCTCAGGCAACTCTCTCCTGTTCCCAGAATCTTGTCTTGTTTTCTGATAATAGAAGGCAAAGAACAGCTCTGTGTGTAATAATGTGTTTGCAGCCTTTGCATACCTTGGCTGTAGCCTTGTCCAAGTCCTCTTGCAAGCAGGAGTTTTCTTTTTTCAGGTTCTTGCAGTCCTGCCTAGAAGACTTCAGTGAAGCTTCTGAGTCCAGCTTCTTTTTGAAGGCATAACTGATCTCTGCTTCCAGCTCTTCCACTCTTTTCTAGGAAGAGGAAATGTCATAAGTTTGTGAAGATGTCTGTACCCCACAACATACAGAACTCCCTCATCCTGTTCTCCTAGGGCACATGCTCCAGCCCCCTGATCTCTCCGTGATCCTCCTCTGGACACGCCTGTGCCAGCCCATGTCTTCCTTCTGCTGGCACAATCTCCTCCCTACACCTGCTGGCTGTGCTGCTTTGGATGAAGCCCAGATAGGATTGGCTTTATGAGTTCTGAGTGAATGTTGCTGGCTCATGTCCAGCTTGTCACCCACCAACAGCCTCAAGTCCTTCTGTGCAGGAATGCTCCCAATCTCTTCATCCCCAGCCTGTAGCCACATTTGGGATTGCTCCGACCCAGGGACAAGACCCTGGCCTGTTAAACTTCAGAGGGTTATCAAGGCCCCAGGTCTTGAGGATGCCAAGGTGTCTCTGGATGGCATCCCTTCCCTCTAGACTATCAACCACAACACTCAGCTTGCTGTCATTGAAAACTTTCTGCAGGTGCCCTCAATCCCACTGTCCACGTGTGTCTCAAGGCTTGCCAAAACCTTCTGCAGTTCCCACAATACCAGAACAAAAGAGGACAGTGCTTCCCCTCACCCCCTTTTCGACTTTGCAGACCTGGCCTGTGAAGGCCTCACTCACCCTTATTTCTTGGGACGTCTTGTTCTCCATGTTTTGCAGCTGCTGACAGAGGGAGCAGTTTTCACTTTGCAGCTGGGACAGTTGCTCCTCCAGGGCCTTGGCCTTTTTGATGGCAGCTTGTCTCTCTTGACCTAACTCGACGTTGAGAGCTTGGTGCTCCTTTGCCTGCCACTGCACCCGACGCAGTTCTCTTTCTGCCATCTTGCAAGCAAATGCTTTATGATACAGGGCTTTCTTCAGATCATTCACTTCCTTTTCCAGACTGTACTCTAGTCTTCTGGCTCTGTTCAGCTGCTGAGACAAGCTCTTGTTAACTTCTCTCATGTTAGAGATGTCCACTCTGCAGTGGATGTTATTCATGGACAAGGATTCTTCTGCATTAGCATGTCATGCAGTCCTAAGAGGAGAGCTCTCATTTACAATGTGTTTTACATACCTCATTGCCAACACTCTCCTCAATGGCTTCTTTCTCTACTGGCGACTGATGGACGGCCAGCTCACCTGCAGTAAAGCCACACATGTTGGGGAACCAGAGTGAGCTCATACAAGTCCTCGATGCCTGGAGCACTTTCTGCATCATCACAGTGGTGCCTGGCAGGGCACTTTTCCCTGTATCTTAAGCAGCACCACAGTACGGTTTCCCAACACCCCATCTCCACGGCAACTCTCCAAGAGGGCAGGAGCCAGGCCTGTTCCCCACCACCTCCCCCACACTGCAGAGTCCTACCTGCTCCCCTAAAAACGCATGCAGAGTGTTCGTACCCAGCAGCTCGTGCCCGACAGTGAGCACTGGAAGCTGACTGTCCTTGGGCAGGGCCTGGAGCAGCTTCTGACTTGTTTCCCTGGTCCCTGGGGCCCACAGGCTGTGCCTGAGGCCTTCTCCTGGGAAGATAGAAAGCACAGCCAGTTGCACGTGCAGCTCCTGGCAATGGGCACCTCCCATTATCACCCGCCCTCTCCATCCTTCCCTCCCTGCAGAACAAGTAGCCACAGGCACAAGGCCCAGCCACGGGGCAGGCAAACAGCCCAGGAGTTTCCCAACCAGCACCCACCTGCCTGTATCCCATTACCTGTAATCCTGGTTCCAGCAGCTGCTGTTGGGCTCATTCACCGTCTGTGGCGCTGGGGCCGAGTCAACGCTTGTGGCCGCGTAGTGCAGCTCATCACGGCCCTGCAGCTGGAGCTTGAGACTGGGGCTCGTGGAGGTCAAGGGCTCTTCCTGCACCCTCTTGCCATACAGGTTACTCTTCATGGCCCAGTGGGAACGGGCACAGTGGAGCCCAGTCCCAAGGAACTGCAGGCCACAAGCCTGTGGGATGAGCCACCAACAACAGCACTTGCACCCCTGGCAACACCAGCACCCCCAAAAGCGGCTCCACTCTCAGCACCAGAGGGTTCTCTCACCACAGATGTCAGTAGCACTGGCACAGCACCACTCGCATGGGCAGAGCACCACCAGCATAAGCAGCACCAACTGGTCAGCACTGACACCTATGGAACCCAAGTGCTGATGTCATAAATGACTCGGTGACTGGGGGCGGGGCCGGGGCAGAGCCAAGGGGCCTGTCTGCACACACAGGCCACAGGCCCAAGGGAGACTCCTTGCCCCGTTGTGTTGAGGAGCATGGGGCTGCCCAAGGCCACCTCTCTACAACACCTGTAGCTCTTTTGTCTTGTGACTGGCCAAGCCTTAACCCTTGAAACTATCCTCAAAGGCCACTAGGTTGGTCAGACTTTAGGTTTAGGGTCAGGGCTGGCTGCTAAAACTGTAACAGCTGCTCCCTGTTAACCCTGCTCCCCCCACAAAGGGAAGGAGAGAGACTGAGTGATTAGAAAAGATTTTCCTTGAACCAGCAGGGAGTGCAGTAGAAATTAGATTGGTTCCTAAATGCCATAAGTCTTTTTCCTGGTTTTGGGAGAAACTTTCAAAATAATGGACTAAACAATAAGCCAAGTTAAATACATATTCTGTACCTGTAAACAATCTACCTCTAATGCTTACTGTATGTTAGATATTTTTTTATTTCTCTTAAAAACAAACAAAAACAAAACAAAAAATCCCAACCAAATTGTTACAACTCTTAGGGCTTCAAGCTCTTGGTGCATTCTCTATGGGATCAAGTTTGCAGATGACACCAAGCTGAGTGGTGCTGTCGATACACCAGAGGGATGGGATGTCATCCAGAGGGACCTGGACAGACTAGAGAGGTGGGCTGCTTTGGTTTATTGAAATTTTATTTAGCACTGAGCTGTGCTGCTGTTGTGATTGTTCAAGAGGTATCAGCCCCTGACAGCCAGAGGAATATTTCTGTCTGCAGTACACCTTATCTTCTTATAAATGTCCCCTTACTCAGGAGAGGCAGCAGTTCACTTGCAGCTAAACATCTGTGCTGGTAGCAATGCTGGTGTTCTAACAACTGACAGTAGTCATGTTGCTAACTATATTTAGTAGCAGTAAAAAAATTAACATCCTTACAACAACCATCACGTAGTTGGCAGCACTTTGAGTATGCTGCTTATTAAAATCCATGGCAGGTATTTATATTGCACTTTAATTGTACAGGGCAATTCGTAAGACATACCTGTAATTTAACTTTTCAAATTAATGGCTGTGATTTATGACAAGGGCACTATCACAGTTTTATTGCAACAAAACTGTCAGCATTTGTGCTCAGGTAAGTCTGATCTTAAGTACTTGTCCACCAGAGCAAAGACATTAGTGACAGGACAAACAAATCTAGTAGTGAGGAAAGCTTTCTTAAATGTTTCTTAACAGATTTTCTATGCATGAAGGAACCTGCAGAACACTATACCCACAAAGTTTCTGCTGTGTCCCTTCACACAGACCTTTAAGATATCCAAGATAAATGCCTAGCTTCCTGCCAGCAGAGAGAGAAGATGAAGAACATTTTCTGGTCACAAGTTCATGGCAACTGAAGAGTTTTTCCAGGACTCTAGATCCCCCTGGAAAACAAGAAGCTTTCATGGTCTCACTCCTACAAGGAAAGATCAGTCAAGTTACTATGGAGCTGTGGTGTACAGCACATAAATACACTACTTCACAGTTACTTGGGCTTTGGCTGATGTTTACTTTCAGGTTAGGAAAGAGAACAGTGAAACCTTGTTATTCTTCTGATATGTTTGGGTGGGATTGGGGTTTTTTTTGTTTGTTTGGGGTTTGGTTTTGTACCATGGCTACCATGAAACAAGTTCTGATGCAGTGCCTCTGAGTTGCCACAGATTGCCACTCCTCAGGAATATTTCCCAGTGACCAAGGAGCAACATGGTCAACAGCATGTCCACCACCAAGGGGAGCTTCTCTTTATCACTTGACAGTTCTTGTCAGTAAGAAGGAAGTGCTCAATGCCACTGAGCCCACAGCTCTCCAGTGACAAAAACAGCCATTAAGGGAGAAGAGTATGCTTTGGAGCCAGAAGTGGAAGGAGGTAGAAAAACAAAGTCCCTGCAAACCAGCAGTCGTGGCATCTGTTAGCAGGAGCCATGCAGGCCAGCACAACTGAATTACAACAGCAGTTCAGAATTATTTAGAAAACACTATTTTGCCAGTGATTCAAATTCCATCATTTCTTCCAGAATCCCCTTTATTCCCCTCATCAGCTGGCTATGTTTTTAAATGCTCACATTTTTCACTGGCAAGAAAGACACTTGTATGAAGCAAAGCCACTCTTGTACACCAACATGCTGAAGCATTACATAAAGTCAGTGCCAGCACTGCTCCATAATCTGAATCTATATTTAGCAAAACTAAATCCTATTTATGGATTCAGATATGTGTGGTATCAAGCAAACTAAAGAACCAATTACATCCTCAATGCCATTATCACAGTGACACTACAATACAAAACACAGTAACAGCCTCTCATTGATCAGCTAAGCAGACATGTTTGGTAACCATAAACAAACTACAATACAGACAAACCCTTATATCTTTTCTTTGTTAATAATTCTTTATTACTATATGTGTGCAGTTTTAAAGATTAAATTAATAACTTCAGTTGTGTTCTGAAGAATCAGATGTTACTATTTATATCTGTTATAAAATGATAAGCATTAATCTTATGCTGGGCTGTCAGGTGGTCATTGGCATTTCCATTTCTGTCTATAGCACTATATCCAGAGACTAAAAGAACAACCAAATATGTTATTGGGAATGGGAATGCTTTTAATTGGTTTCTACCAGAGCACTAGGAGAAACAACGGGGCACAAAAAGTCACAGTGCTCAATCATCTTTCAGCTCTGGCTAGAATCAATAAGCAGCTATGGATGCCCACTCTTCTGACAATGCAGCCTCAAAAAAAAAAAAAAAAAAAAAAAAAAGAGAGAAAGAAAACATTAATCACTATAAATCAATAGAGTAATGAAATTTTCTTGCATTGGAAATCACAAGAAGGGCACTTGATTTAATCACAATTTGCCACAGTCCAGATTCACTTTCTACCCCAATTTCTGTACACACATATAAAGAAAGAGCATCTGTCCCCAGCAGCACCACACACTCATTCATCTTACTTTTAATAGATATATCTTTCTCTTCTCTCAAGGATATTTTCAAAGACAGACCCTAGGCATTTTAGGATTGTCTAGGTTATGGCTGGGATAGAGTTAATTTTCTTCCTAGCAGCTGATACAGTACTGTGGATCTCATCCTTTAGGATGAGAATAATGTTGCTAATGCACTGGGGTTCTAGCAAGGGCCCCAGGATTAAGGGTAAGAATTTAGAGACCAAGGCAACAAAGGGAACCTTGTGATTGGTGTCTACTACAGGCTGCCTAATCAAGAGGATCCTCTTGACAAAGAGTCAAACACAGGATGTCATCCAGAATGATCACAGAGACAGAGGACCTCTCCTGTGAAGAAAAGCTGAGTTGGCACTGCTCATCCTGAAGAAGAAAATGCTCTGGACAGACTTCATTGTAGCCTTTCAGTACCTAAAGGGGGCCTACAGGAAAGATGGAGACAATCTTTTTAGCAGGACCTCTTGTGTGACAAGGAATAATGGTTTTAAACTAAAAGAGGGGAGATTTAGACTTGATATAAGGAAGACATCTTTTACTCTGAGGGTGATGAAACAGGCTGCCCAGAGAGGTGGTGGATGCCCCATCCATGGAAACATTAATGGTCAGGTTGGATGGGGCTCTGAGCAATCTGCTCCAGTTGAAGATGTCCCCACTCACTGCAGGAGGATTGGACTAGATGACCTTTAAAGGTCTTTCCAACCCAAACTCTTCTGTTATTCTCTGCAGTAGTCACAGCACGCCTGTCCATGCTCTGCCAGAGGAAACAGAGACTTGAAATCTTCCAGGCTGGCCTCAGTGTTAGCAGTGATCTGCTTCATCTACAAAGCAGTGCATTGAAGTTCAGACACTAACATTAACAGAGCCCATAGAAATCCACACCAAACCAAATCAGCTCTGCAGAGGGTTCTTAATGTAGCTGCACACTGCTCACACTGCTTCTCCACTTCTATGGTGCAGAGCTCCAATAGTTTGGGCACCTCTGTCCCTTATTCTTATGCCCCACGCAACATCCCAGTGCAAAGCATTAACACCTGATGTGCCTTGGTGAGGAGCAACACTCATTCTCCTCATTTTTCTTCCACTCGTAAAGTTTCCCCTGGAAGTGTGTAAACACCTCACCTGTTCACTA
The DNA here is from genome assembly GCA_025447755.1 of Corythornis vintsioides. Lineage (NCBI taxonomy): Eukaryota > Metazoa > Chordata > Aves > Coraciiformes > Alcedinidae > Corythornis > Corythornis vintsioides. The sequence continues at coordinate 62,303 of JAOEGS010023312.1, forward strand.
CAACAGACTCTTCAGGATACTAAATACCAGCACTGCTCAAAATGACCCTGTTTTCTGACATCTAAACAATAGAAATTTCTGTAGAAGAATTACTCTCTCATGAAATAAGAAAATATATAATAATAATAATAAAAGCTCATTCTTTTAAGAACATATTTCAGTAGTCTAAGGCCAGATCATCACGCTTTCTGCACAGACTCCCGCCTTTGAAGCCAGCAGAGCTGCACTGCTTGGCCCTCTGGGGAGCATCCTACCCTGATTTCTGCTGGTCTCCTCACAGATAGGATCTTGCACAACCTCATTCCCCAGTCACATTTTGCCACATCATCTGCTTTCCTCTTCATGAAAAGGAAATCTTAGTTATTTTGCTCAGCCTCAAACAAATTACAGTAAAAGCCTGGGGCACAGTGTTTTGCTCCATTTCTCTATTCATCAGTGTAAATAATTACTACTGAACCTGTAATGAAATAACATGTCTCTGTTCTATTACTAGAAGAGTAAAGTATCAGCCTCACTTCTCAGCTTAAAACATTTTCTGGGATATCAGCTCCTCTATACTTAAGTGTTTTAATTGCATTTATATCAGCTGTGCTACTGCAAAATCCATTAATTCGAGCAAAAGACAGTAATTAAAACTAGGAAAAGGTGAATTGAAATTTGTGCACACAGAGAGCTTAGCGAAGCTAAATGGATCCTTAGGAATTGAGGGCTTGTGGTATGCACGACTGATCAGCCTTAAAATAATAATTGCTATAGGGAATAAAGGGGCTTTTTTAGTTCAGATGTATGATGGCATAAAAGAGTTAATGCTGGGACATCTAAGAAAGTATTATGAATCTCAGAAATGTCATAACTTCTCTATAATCTGTGAAAAACTCCCTTCCTTTTGCTTCTGAGGCAACATTATGCTTCAGCAGGCATCAAAAACTTGAAAGTAATGGAATTGGATCAACATCACAGTTCTTTCAGGAAGCTTTGCTTTTTGCCTCTGAGAAATTAATCTTTTTTTATAAAACACTACTTTAAATAAAGCATCATTCTCACTGAGCTCAGCACATCACAGTGAGCAATACAAGAATTGTATCTTTTCCAGTCAAAATACCTGTTTTTGAAAAGGAGGGAAGAGGAAGCCCATTTCCATCTCCCCTACTGTTTAACCCTCCAAATCTTACAAGAAATCTTTGCCATTTGCACACACCCATTCAGCAAAGAGTTAGTTTTTCTTAGCCAAGATACCAAAGAGCCACCAAGAAATCTGACTGATGTTTTGCTTGGGTAGTCTACTGTGTGTTGAGAGTGATACTGAACAGATAAAAGACTCCAGCTACATCCAAGTTTTAATGGAGCTCTTATTGTAGAGTACACATTTTCAACAGACCTGCAACATCTCAACAGGTCTGAAATGTGGAACACTTCCTCCAGCAAGAGCAGATTCAAGGCTCCAGCAAGCTATGATTTTTCAGAATTGCAGCTGGCAGAAGTGACAGCTTTATGGCCTGTGAAACATTTCCACCACACAACAGCGTGCAAGGTACAGGTAGCAGCAAATTCCAGTGTGAAATTCTGTGCCATTAAACAAACCTCACAATGACTCCACCAGGTGGTTCCATTGCAGCATTTACCATATATGAACTCCAAAGATTTTTAATTCCCTGTGGGGAAGTACTCTGCACATTCAGCCTGTACACTTTGTGATTACTTGGCTCTGCTGTAACACATCTCACGGATGCATCATTCAGGATACCCATAAACCTCTGAAAAGTTGCAGACTACCCACAGTTTTTGTAAAGGCATAACTTCAGATACTAGGGGAAAACATAACCAAACCTCACCACTAACCACCAACATCCTTCTTAAGTCCTCATGAACTGCTACAGATGAGAAGCAAAGAAAAGCCTGCCTCTGGAAAGTATCTTATGAAACAGCAAGGAATAAGATTGAAGGAGACGCAGATCCCACAAGTCAGTAGGAAGGGAATTCACACTGGGCAGGTTGAGAAATTTTTCTCTCTTTACAATAGGCATCTCATCCATTTGTTTTCTGCTATTTCAGATCACCCACAAGTTATGCCATAAAGCTTTTTTTTAAATAAGTTCAAGTAAAAGTTTTCTCTGCACAGAGTTTTCACACTTGCTTTTTCCAGATCAGCTTATTTAACTGTTTTTTTTTTTTTCCAAGGTGATCTTTAGAAGGCCAGAGTGACAGACCAATCTACCAAACCAGGGCTGACTTTTCTTTCACATTCTTTCCACAATCAAGAATGTTCAAAACCCTGAGGCTTTTCCAAGCCCAAAGGTCAGTTTTGTCTCAAGTATTGGAAAGCTCTTGATAGTAACCACGTTAAAGCTGCAGGATGAAAGGATCAACGCTCCTTGCTACTGCTACAGCCTTACAAGGATAATAGAGTTGACTCAAAAATCTCTCCTTGGACTCTGAGGCTAGAGTCTCCTTCTCAGCCAACAGCTGATTATTTCTTTCTGCAAGCTTTGTCCATCCATCCACTGCACTTCCCATTGAAGCAGTGGGAGAGCTCCAAAGAGTGAAATGGGCTGTTCATTCAACAGCTGCTTTCTGGGTGCTCTTGTGTCTTCTTGTTCTGTAAATTCTTTTCCTCTCATATAACTAAGTCACTCAAAAATAGGATCTATGTCTGTAAGGAACCCTCCTTCCTGCTTTGTTGCCTAGAGATCTTTCAGTACTACTGTTCTTTCATATTAATTTTATTCCTAAACTGTTCATCCCTGAATAATTCCAAAAAGTAGCAGACCTCTTAATTCAGAGTTGCATGATATTTTAACAGGCTAGATCACTCTCTGAGTGACATAACTGAAACACTGCAAGTTTTTGGAATATTTTATTTCAGATTCTATGCAGTTGGTGCTTCTTTTGTTTTCTTTATGAAACACAGTCAAAGAAAAAGATGTGTTGCAAATAAAATAAAGATATTTAAATATTGCTTTGCAAAAAACCCCACCAAATCACCAGATCAATAAAGGTGATGGAGACAGAGCTGACCATGTATGTGGATTATGAGTTACAGTAGTTTTGAGGTGTTACAAACATACATATCAACAACTGAGTCATCATGGCAGCCCATGAATTGCTGGGCACATAACACCTGCCTCAAATTTACACTGAAAAGGTCTATGACAAATCATCCTTCTCACCATTTGAATTTATGTAAAGGCTTTTACTTCATAATTTCAGAGTTCTTCAATCACAGACTGTCACAGATGACCTGTCAAATTATTCATGTAACAACCCCCACTAGTTATATGAAATTAAAGTTACAATTATTTGATAAAACTGGCCAATAGTTTGTGCAGAACTAGGAAGAGAGCACTTGAAACACTGGATCCCAGTGTTCCAGCTTCACACCAGAAAGAAAGATTACTTTCCCTTGTTCTGGGGTACTTCTGAAACAGCTAAAGGAAGAGTTTTCCACAGTCCATCACATAGTTTGTATAGAGCAATAACAAGACATTTAATTTATTCCTTATTTCTCCCAGTGAGATGTTTTGGTTTCAAATGTTAGACACAGATCCACTGCATATGGGAGACTGAAACATGAAAGTGAGAACTGTAGGAGAAAGCTCACGTCAGAGATTAGTTTTATTCATTGCACTGAAACATGCATGGATTTCCCTGACTTCCATTTGTTCAAAATTCCTTACATTCCTGAACATCTGATAAGAGGGCAGAAATACCATGGAGAATACCAAAGCTGAAAGAAAACATGCCTCCATAGTTAACTGCTATGTATATGCCATGTTATATAGCTATGGCTGAAAAGACAGTAAGTGCTTGAAATCCCCTTGGAAATGATGCTAGCATTGAAATAATTTCTTTCATCACCAGAGTTTCCCTACAGACCTCAATCAAATTGTTCCATCAATAAAGTACTGTACATGAAACACTGCTCTGTCACTTGGCAACTAAGCCTGAACAAATATTTATGTAATAGCTTACATTTTTATCTGGTAAAAAAAAAACCCTCTAGAAATAAACCATATAGAAAGCTCCTCAACATTTGAAACATAAAATTTATCCTTCCTGTAAAAAACTGTCTTTACTCCTAAATGACTACAGCTGTCATAAGATTTGCTTCTGTTATGTGGGAAGTTTCTGTGTAAGAGAATATTGTGCACACAAGTTGCTCTAAAATCACCCTAGGTATTTTTGCAAATAATGGCAAACACAAGGGTTTAAGGGGATTATTTTTGAAGTATCAAAGTAGAAGAGAATTTTAATGCAGAAATGGTTGCATCCTTAGTCATAAATCACAAACTATGTCACTACTGACCAGTGACTAAAACTCCAAGCTTAATAATTAATAAATTAAGGCTGTTAACATTTAAACTGAAATTTATCATTAGTATCCAAACCCATCAAATTTGATAAAAGCATATTGATAAAAACAAGCAAGCAAATTAAACACAGGAACTAAACCACAAATTCTGCTGTAAGTTTACCCGAGTAAGAAGCAGATAAATGCCAAGTTGCATTCATTGTGTAGGTTTATGTCATGCCTGAAAGGGATGGTGGCACTAGATTCATTTAAGAATAAATTACAGTAGTTTGAGAGTGAAATCTCAGGGTGCAGTGGAAGGAATACAGTAGTTTACTTACTTCTAAACAAGAATAAAATGACAAGAGGAGCCAAGAAATGATCAGAGAGCCAATGTAACCCATGCAAGAAGCAGAAGCTATGATACAGATGCTGACACCACATGTAAGCTTTTTACTGGAACTGAACCTGCATCACAGGAGGAGCTGCTGTACTGACTTCCCAGTGGAAGCAGTGGGAGTGCTGAGGTGAGAACTGCATTAAACCCCCAGTGAAGGATCCAGCCCTAGTTTTAACATCATGTAGACATTCAACATAACACAACAGCATAGAACATGTTGATTGTTATGTTTAAATATAATATGCTCTTTTGCTTAAAATAAGACCCAACTCTTTCTCTTTTGCCTGAAGAATGGTACAGAGCCTCCCCAAACAGGATTTTCGATAAAGAATTACTTTCCTAAGAATTAACAAATTTATTTATGAATCAGAACAGTTAAGATGGCCCTTCAGGAAATACAAGTACACAGACCATGAGATTATATTTACTACTTTTCCAAACAACTGACATTAAAAAAAAGCCAAACATATTAATCTGTAGGTTTTTTTGAAAGGGTTAATATGTTTTATTTCTCTTTATCCCTCATAAATAAAAGCTTAATATTACCTATTAATATAATATAGCTTAATATTTTACACCAAATAATCATCAAAGGGCAATCAGATTATTTTCAACCTCTCAGAAGGGATGTCATATTATTTCCATAACAAATTTGCCCACTTAGGACATTTTGGACACTGGAGAAGAGACAGCACTAGGTTCAGGCTAATTGGAAAGCAGTAACATGAGTGTTGCCTTTGGATGGGATTTCTGGGATCACGACCCGATGTGACTTTTAACAGTAATAGTGACAGGGGGTGCTCTGTATCAGATGCTGCAGAACCAAACTATCCAGCTCCCTGCTTCTCCACCCTTCCCACCTCTGGGGAAAACCCCACCCCTGCATGCAGATGAGTGCAATCTCTCTGCAGTGGCATTGTCCAGCTTGATGTGACACAAGAAAGGAGAGGTCCTGGCAGAGCTCTCTTTGCTCAAGCTCCCAAGCATGAAGGTGCTTTGAGAAAGGCTGAGAACAGTCAGCATATTCCCATTTGTACTCCTCAATTAGCTGTAACCCACCCCTCACATACACTGAGCAATCATCAAAGATGCCTGAATATTAAGTTGCACTAAGAGTGGGGTAATAATTATACTAAATGGGAAACAGCCTAATTGCATCTGACACTGGCTTTTTACTAAGCCCACCGTGACCAAGATTCTACTTCAAATATCCCTAGGACCAGCATACAGATTTATTGAAATGCTGTATGGCTCCAGGAGCCCTTTAGTGTACCATGACTATCTTGCATCACAGATGTATGCTTCCTCCTTACTCTGCTATGAAAGGAAAATAGGGAGGAAAAAAAGAAATAAACTCTTTCAAATAGGAAAAAAAAAAAATCCTTTTTAGATGACAGAATTCAAGTTGAAATAAACACTTTTCAGTTGATTTTACCTACATAAGCACAATGTTGCATCTGAGGTTACTACCTGTGAGTTCAGTTTTTGGCTTCCAAGTATATTTCAGTGGGCTTGCTACCAGTGAAATTATAACTCACAGGTCAGGGATCAGATTTTTTTTATTTTTTTTTTTCACAAGCCATGAGGAACCCCTGAAAAGGAGTATTTTGACCAAATTCATAAGACTGAGAAATTGCCTTGACCTTGAGGGACATTTCCATCTGGAAAACGACATTCCCTTGAGGGAAGTTATCATTTAGTTCTGTTGAAATCTCTTGACATTATTAATGAAAATTCACACTGAAGGAATTAATACCAAGCTGGGGTGAGCTTGAATAAAGACAAAGTTGAAACAAAAAGCAATTTTTTGCACTCAATTTCCTTTACTCTGTTGTGTTTGCTAATTATGGAAAGTTTTATGAACAGCTTGTCTCTCTGAGACCAGGTGTTACCTTCTTCTCTTTCCACAATGAAATTAGGATACAGGGTTTAGGAATTTACTCCCCAAACCATCCATAATCTCTTACATTTTGATCACAATGACTTCACAGCAGAATACAGACAACAGTGTAGAAGAAAATGCCTATTTTTTTTTTTTTTTCCCCCATACAGAAACCTTGGCATTGTTTAAATAACTGCTGCTCATACTGATTACCTAAATGACACAATTTTGGAATGGGCTCCCAGGGGGGTTGTGGAGTCTCCTGCTCTGGAGACACGCAAGACCTGCCTGGATCTGTTCCTGGGTGACTTGGTCTAGGTGCCCCTGCTCTGGCAGGGGGGTTGGACTAGATGATCTTTTAGGTCCCTTCCAAATTCTGTGATTCTGTGTAATGTGGTAGGGACAGAAGTTTATATTTAAATATATATACCATACCATACATGGTGCATTTGGGACTTACCTGTATCCTGATTACCCAAATCTTCTACTATGCAAAACTGGGTCATTTTTCCCTTACAAACATCATTTGCATCAATAAGTCCCCTGAATCTTAAACTCTCATTTAGCTGAATGATTTCCATGTCCCTCCTCCACTTGGGTGCACAGGCAGTTCTAATCCACACTTAGGTTCAGGTTCTCATAGTGCTCACTTTCAAAACATTACAGACAATATTCTCCTGTTTGACTGCATAACACTTCACCACTTCTGTGTAGTTCTTCTCACACATGAGGTTGACCCACAAGCTCAGACACCTATGGCTAAATGCTTTTGAACAGCCCTGAAAATTCCTTTGGCATGAGTAACTGGTGAAAGACTAGCAGTCCTCTCACACTCCAATGCATTGCTCTGATACATCACTGCACTGTCACCTCATTTGCAGGCTGGACAATGTCTAGCAGAGAACAGAGACATCTTTTATTAAGGAGTTAAAACCAACCCCCAAATGTCCTGTACTTGACCTAAGAGCTACAGTATGCCCAAATATAAATTCTCCTACTGTAAAAGCACTTAATAGCTCCTGAAGATTTAATGGCACAGTCAAGGCTTATTAGAAAACAATATTTAAAATGTGAGGGTAAATAATTTTATTTCTATATGACATTAAAGATAATAAAAGCATTAAACCACAATAGACACCAAAGTAATGCCTACACTTATAGACATTAAAGAGCCTATTTGCAAGACAGAATTTTAAGGTTATTTTTGATTTCTCACTTACAAATACTATGACTTGTTATTGATATGAAAGGTAATAAGATAATTTTCAATTATTATCAGTTCATCATGGTGAACATATAATATGGGTTACTTTTTGGATTAAGGAGCAATTTCCAAGGCTGAAATAGTTCATTTTTAATCAAGAAGAAAGTAATATTTTTCCTGTAAACTTTGAACCCTTGAAGAGCTCAATTTGCTACAAAGCTGACATTTCAACCACTAAACTTTGATTAAAACATTAAGGTTTGTTTTATTTTGTGAGGCAACAGTTAACATGATACACATTGCCAGCGTTCATTTTGAGAATAATCTGAGTTTGGTTTTATAACAAAGGCAACACAATGTGAGCAAAGCACAGTACAGAGATGCTGGGGGTTGGGTGGGGGAAAATGAGCAAACTAATTTAAATAAAAAGCATACTTCTTGGTCAAGTCCAGTGACATAAATTCCCTCTCTTACTCATAAAACATCTCTGCCTGTTTCTATAGGTTAATAGATGCTTTGCAAATAGCTGGCAAATTGTAAGCAAGCAATTCTACAGTTTAGAGAGCAGCTTAATGTAGAGGCAGTCAGAGTTTTAATCCTCTGGGGATGACCATGTGCAAAGGGAAAGTCAGACTCTGCTCTCAGATGGGCACTCACCCATCCTTTTCCCTCTGCCAGTGACAGACATTGGAAGAAAAAGTAGATTAAAGCAGAAAACATCAAGTAAAGGTATACCTCCAGCCACTAACAGCTTTACACTGCAGATAGAGAAAAAAATTGCTCAGCCACCTGAGGCACCAGAACAGGAGAAGTGGGGGTTAAAATTAGACTTTCCAGGTAGGCACCTACAAATCTAAGATTACATGTCAGACTAGGAAGCTGCTGGTGGCACATGTGCTTCTAGCTGGAAATGAGGGAGGTGCAGTGTTGGGTGGGAGAGGGCCCAGGCAGCACACAGACCTGCCAAGAGCATTTGTCCAGCCAGCCTGCACTAACACACTGCTGTGACTGTGGCTGGAACAATCAAGGCCTGATAACAAATTACCTAATTACAAATCTGATGCAAGTTAGTAATGCACCCAAGCTTTTAGTGACAAGGACAACATCCTTGATTAAATCCTTCAGGTAGTTTGTTTCAGGCCACAGTTTTACTTCAGTGAACAGAAACCAGAATTTGAGCCAAAGCACATTGTTTGAAGTACATTCCTGACACCACCACTAGATGCATTATATAAATAACTGTATTTCAGGTATACTACTGAACAACTCCTTCCTGGTTATCAACATTTACATTTGGCAGAGCTAAACCACACTAGTGTGAAAGCAGAGCCAGTGTAAAGGAGGGGCACAAGTTCCAAAATCTGAACCCAGACTGTTGTACAAACCTCACATCTGCTGAAAATAAGGGTGATAGCCCACAGACAAAAGATCTGATAGCATTTTTCATTAATTATATGCTTATTTCTTAAAATTATTCAGAGCAGGCTGGACAAGCCTTGATGGATTTCAAAGGCCAGCCTATGTCTGTGTACTAAATAGCCCACATTTATTAAAATCCAGCTTTCAGCTATGCATAGTGCACACTGCCACTCCAATAATTTTACATAAATTGAGGGACTTGCAAATGTAGATTAATTGAGGCAATGAAACAGCAGCTAGAGTAAAGAAATTAGATATTCCCTTTCATAGTTTCTTCTCTTGAACTTTCCGATTTCACAGTGGTGGGCAATTCCCCAAAATAAACCAGCAAGGGAATATAAGCTCAAACAGCATTTATTAAATCTAACAGCAGGATTGGTAAATGGTTGCACATAGAATTTGCTTTCTGTCATATGTTTTAAAGCAACCAAATAAACACAGGGTAGAGTGTTGTGGTTAGGCACTTTGTGATATTAGGAAAAAACCAAGTCTAATTTGGCTCATAAGATTATTTGCTTTTTGGTTTTAAAAGACAAGAAAAGCAATACAAAATCACCACATAACAAAAAGCCAAAAACCCACACAAAACCAACTAAACAAAAAGAGTAAACCCAGCAAAGCCCATGGGCTGTTTAATTTCCTGAACAGACTTTGATGCTTCAAGCATGCACACAGCCTTTCTTGGATGATTTCTTACTCAGTTGGTTCAGGGAGGCTACAAACCACACAAGGAGTTACTGAAAGGCTTTCATGATGTGACAGCAGATTGGTATTGAACAGCAAAGGCATTATAACCCAGAGTCCTCAGTGCAGGATGCTGAATTACATTCCTTAGCAATCAGATCTACATTGCTGCAAGTAAATCTGCCTCTTGAATCGTTAGAAGATCTCAGCCTATGTGAACAGCACATGTCCAGGGCCACTCTTGGCTCCCAAAAACTTGTAGAGGGACTAAAATGTCTGGGGAGTCCCTCCTGCATTTGGAAGAGCTACAGTGAGCAGAATTAAGAATCCCATGTGCTTCTCCCCCATCACCAGTAATCTGTCCATGAAACACCCTCTGCTTAGAGCTATCCCATCTCATTCTGCTTTTACATCTGCCCATGGGTGTACCAAGTCCAGTCTCAGCATTTAGGAAGTGCAACAGGAGGTGACAAAATAGAAATGCTTCAGCTGAATGTACCCTGCTTCACATAGCCAGACCCATTTTCTTAATGCAATGACTACAGGGGCACCAATCAGTGACTGCTTTAGAACTCTAGCTGCAGGAAGACACCCCCAGGGCTCCTGGGTCTCTGGAGAGCCATACAGACCACTTCACTACCCAAAGCATAAAAGAACTTCTTCCTTATGTTTGTCTTCCCTTTCTGCAAAGCTAGGCAGGTGACAGTACTTACCATTCAGAACAAGCCAAGATAAAACTGCAATAGCCTAGTGACTGAATTAGAAGTATCAATAACAGAAAAGATAAGTGATGAAGCCACTAAGATTAGTGTTTTCATTTTGAACATGTTGAAACCACCCACCTCCAAATGAATTTTTAAAAGTATCAACAGACAGAGGGCTTTTTCCAGTGCCATTTCCACTGCAAATCCTTTCAGCTGTCTTAACACAGTCTTCATGCACATTACTACTCCAAGCTCCTTTGATTTTTGTTGAAAACAGCAGTCATAAAACTTTGGAGGAGATAACTTTACTGGTGAGCCTGGCTTGTATCTTGTTAGCTGATACAACCCTTTTATTTACACTTCATTTCATAGTAGTTCTTTAGAATGAAATAACAACATTAAAAATACATGCAATTAGAGAAGCCATAAGGATTTTCCTACCTGCAGAGAGCTGTGAACACTGAGCAGCTTCAAGGGATAAGGTGAGCTGAGGGCAGCCACAACACAGGCTGGGCAACAATCCCACCAGCAGGGCTCACAGCACCTGAACCAGGCAAGTAAGAACAGAAGACATCCCGTGGGCAGTTCAGGCAAAACCCAGGCAATGGTTTAGGCAAATCAAAAGAACAAGCCAGGACCAGAAACAGATACATCTTCAGCATCACTCAGGGCCAGAACTCAGCCCAGGTGAAGTGGGTCTCAGTTGAGGTTGGACAGGGCAGTTAAGGCTTATTGGTAATTTTGGGGCCCTGACCTAGTGTTTTGCTTGAATGAGCTTTAATGAGCAAGATCTCTCAGTTACTACACTCTGGCAAGTGAACATTGCATGCTAAGATGCACCAACCCATTGCTTGCTTGAGAAAATGCTGTAGATCAGTGGAAATGTGTCCCACCTCACAGTGAATTGTTGCACACAGTGGCAAACACCAGTCTACAATTAAGAAGCTCTGTTCCAAACTTCATGCTCTGATTTCACCGTTTTTTTGACCTACTTTCATGATGTTTTTCTTTTTGACCTGCTTTCGTTTGAAGTTTTCACTATGAAAATAGACTGAGAGGTCAGCTGTTCTGCCAGGATATTCTGCCATCACAGAGCACATCCAACGCCAAGTCTGGAAGAAATAAAACCAAAAAGTAGTTGTTCCAAGAAAGCACTCAATTTTTTAATGTGATGAAGACTAGAAGTTAGGGGAGTATCTATCAGCAGTTCTAGTTTGTCTCTTCATTACAGGCTGTGTGCTCTGAACAGTCACACCTGAGCTACCCACATAGAATAACACCAGCTTCAGCTCCTCAGCCTGCTTTAGCTTGGTTACAGATCTTCCTTGACGTCTACATTTCTCTCAAGACCTGCCATACTTCTCCCAATCCTTTTCTCTGTAAATACAGACCTTTGGGTTTCCCAAGCCAAGGATGAGTTTATATTCTCCATGGATGCAATTTGGAGAACAAGTCTGCAAAACACATAAGCACCAGACAACCTCTTTTCAAGGAAAAATTACAATACAGGACAATTAATTGTTCTTTCGCTTCAAAAAATCCATCTCAAAACCTGAAGATAACTTGTTTACTGCTCTGCATTCCTACATTGTGCTTCAAACATCCTCATATCAGATATGTCACATCATCAGAATAGACTGAACAACCTATCTAAAAACATTCAGCTTTCCTTCTTGAACTACACTATCCCATTCTGATGGCTTAACTGCACCTGAAGTAAAGCCCAGCCCCCATGGAAAGCAAGTACCCATCACTGCTGAACCAGAGGGCAGCTTGCATCACAGAACACAACATCTCAAAAGAGCAGACCCTCCACTTCAAACATGCTCACTTGGCAGTGGTTCTGCAGATCACTGCTGCTTGGAGCTGCTTGTTTGAAAAGATCAAGAATAAAAAACCAGGAAGAACAAACCCTACTTGGGAATGATCACTGGAGCCTCATTCAAAATGCAGCTCTCAGAATCAGACCCACTGGCTCGGGTAGTTTGATGGGTTGACAGAGAAATCAGGTGTGATCTATAATGAAAAGAGCTGCACAGAGAACAGGAAGGAGATGATCTGAGTGACTGGCAAAGCAAGATCATGAGAGATGCAAACACAAGATCTAATGGCAAATAATTGATTCATTATTTGTCTTCTTAAACACAGCTCTTTATGTTTCATCATTGTTCCATAGTTGCAACACCTCTGTCTTACGTCTATACAGTGCCCTTCCTCCCCTCCACCCCAGGCCACATCTAATGTGGCTCACTCACCTAGATTTTGAGCTGCTCAGGGAGTGGAGCATCTTTCCTAAACATCTGAGCCCCTGAGATACAGGTGCTGTGCTCAATGAATTCTCTGCTATATGCTACCTCATTTCAGATAATAAATGTAATAAAAACCTTATTAATTATGAATAAAGGCATGTATTTTTATAAATGCATACTTCATAAAGTATAGAATAACTGTAAAACTTAAGCCAAATGACATCAAAACAGTGAGACAGTGAGCGTGGCATTCACCCTGAGAAGGAAAAATGCCTGCATGCATTGAGAGAGAGATGCCTGTGTACTTAGTGCAGCCACCTAAAGCAGCAGGATGAAACTGCAGAAGAAGGAATTAGCTCTTTCCCCCCACTTCTTTCTATTATGCTTCATGTAGTGCTATTGAATCAACAGCAAGATAGGAAGATTCATCCACAGAAACAGAAGCAGCTTTTAAGTGCCTTCACTACAAACAATACCAAGTGGAAACAAAGGCACAAAAGGGAATGTCCCTAACAAACAGCACTGCCTATTAACATTCTTGTATTGGTGTCAAATTTTACGAATGTCATTTTCTGTGGGTTTTTTCTCCCCTGTTGTTTTCATCTGCCAGGAACACCCACTGAGAGCAGCCAGCTAGCTAGCAGTTTTGGCAGAAGAAAGCTTCTCTACAAAAGTCAAAGCCTACCTTTCTCAAGAGTTCTGCTCAGCTGCTGTAAAATTTGATGGGTAAAAACACTATTTCCACATCCATACTTTTCCTGACAATTTCAGACATTTTCTCTGACCTTCTTGTGCAGTGAAACACCACAATCTCCTTCCAAATCTAAATCAAGTAACAGCCAAGAAAGAAAGAAAGAAAAAAAGAAATCTAATCTATGGTGATGATACTGCCTTCATTACTTTGCTTTTTTACCAGTTAAAACATTTTCCTTGCTAACACTATATAGCAACTGTGAACTCCTCCCAGCTCCTGCACATTGGAGCTTTTATTGGAAAGCAAGGCTTTCCAAAGTGACAAAATCTCTCAGTCCCTATTTTTTGAGCAGGTTCACCTAAATTTGACAACAATGCTGTGCTCAAGATCTCTAACCTAAATGGTCTGGACAAGTTGCACCCACACTGCCTTTATGACTGAGAGCTTGGGCTTTTCTCCCACCCAGTAAAGACTTGTCTGCCTCACTGCAGACTCACTGCAGCCAGAGCAAGAATCACATGGGCAATGCAGATTATCCCAAAAATGCAGGTCTGGTTTAAGGCTCTGATTCCAGCTTATCCCAGCTGCACAAGTAGCAGTAATACAATGCCAGATGTTTGATGACTGAGGATGGCTAAAGGAGACACACTGTGTAGTCTTCACCAAGGGACAGGCTATGCAGTAAGTCATTACAGGTGCTGTGGGATCTGCACAGCAGAGAATTGAAAGAAACAGGAAAACCTCACATTTCAAGAAAGCCTATCCTGTCAAAACACTGCCTACTGATTATAAAACATCAGGTTCATTTGCTCAGAGAATTCCTTGTTTAACACTATTGCCTGATGTGACTTTACCTCTCCTATTATTTGATAATTTAGCCAATGTGTTTTTTGCACTGATGATTTTATGGAAGAAATGGAAATGATAAGCAGCAAGCATCACTAAAGATACCAGTGCTGAATTGTGTTTGATAGATGATCTGACTGAATGACTGAATGTCTTGCTAACATGTTTGTTGCTTCTCCTTCTCCCTCACCCCCATACACACAGAATTTTCTGGTTAATATTATCTTCCTGTCTGTGTTGGAAAGTGTAGGCCTGACAGCAACAACACGAGTTTAGCAGTCACTGTGCAGACTCCCAGACGTTACAGCAGCACTCTGCTCTGTTTCCCTGTCTCTTTTAACACTGACAATTAATCACGTCAGATTGTGCCAGATGCCAAAGCATTGTGATGTCAATAAACATTCAGAGGAAACTTGCTTCACAAGAAGACAGAGATTCATTTCCACTGGTGATCTAAGCAGGGTTCAGACCTAGAGGTATAAGGCTGGCTGACTTATTTATGCACATCCTCCATTTCTGCAGTCCTGTAATTATGAGGTCATACTTTAAGAATAAGAATTAATATATTTCACTGATTTTAACACTTGCTGGCTGTCATCTTTATAAGTAGGAATGATTCATTGGCTTTCATTAAAGTACACATGCACCATAATTTCAAGATAGCATGTATGCTATGTAAAAATAGGAAGAAACTTTCTATTTTTTTTTTATAATGCTAGTGTACATTATCTAATTATATAAAGTATTTTCTCATACTGAACTGTAGATGCTGGTCAACAGCCCTGGTTAATTCCCATGATATTTTGGATTTTTTTTTTCTCCTTTGTCTTCACAGAAGATCATTTTAATTCCAGCTGAGACTGTGTGAAGTAAGGCTGATTTCCCCAGATGGTTCTGCTTTCTTAGACAGAACCCCGATGGAATGATAATTACAGCTGAGGAGATAGGCAAAACTGTGAAAAAAAATGATAGAAAAAACAATAACTACATTTCACCAGCATGAGCAAGCTAACTGAAGTGATCATATGATTCATTATTGGCCTTATGCATGATGCTGCCAGGTGGAGGTATGGTTTTCATTCCTCATTAGATGGCTCTTCCACACCTCTTCCCTACGAATGGCATAGTTCTAAAATAAGAATAACCACTCTTCCTTCCTACTTCCCCAGTGTATAGAAATGAGGAGTATCAGCAGTGGAGGAAGCATTTATTGGATTATCAGAGATGTTACTTCTTGCTATTTCCTCCAGGAATATGTGAAATTCTTTTCAATTTGGAAGTAGCTTTGCTATGCTGCTGATGGGAGCACTATACCTGAAACTAGCAGCCAAAACCAAAACAAAATGCACAGCCAGCTGACACATGGGTGGGGTCTGGCTGTCTTGCTACCACTGACAGCACAGAATAAATGCATATGGTATTTGTCTGATCAGAGGAGCACTGCAAGGCCTCACAACACCTTATACATACTCAATAATACAGAAAAATGCTGCACACTGTCCCCAGCAGTGGATGTTAACTAAAACAGACTGTTTTGGAGGAACAGACTTGGGGAAATGGCTTTGTGCAATCATTCATCCTGATTTTCACATGTTTTTGTTTCCTGTGAAGCTGCTGTCTCAACACATAATTTGAAACAGCTCTTTCTACTTGCAGATATCCTGGGATAAGGTTGAGTAAGGCCAGTAATCACCCCAAGAGGTGTTCCTGAGCTCTTCTCTAATTATGTCCATTTCTTTCTATTGAAAGATTTTCCATGAGCCATCCATTAGCAGCTCGTATCCCAGAAAGGAGAGCATGTGCTTGCTTTCTTCCCACACCTTGATGATGGAGCACAAAATCAGCTTAACAGGGAGTGCTCGTGGCAGCCAAGTCATTTGTTAAACAGGAGACTCAGCACAGACACAGCCTTGCAGACATCCGTGTGTGAAGCATCTGCAGAGAGTGGGGTTGTCTCATATCCCCCACTGACATTAAATTCTTAACTAGAATGTACTACAATTTATCCTACCCTCCAGCTGAGCTAATAGAGGGGAAGGCTACTCCTGGGCTTATTATTATTATTCATTATTATTTTATAATGCCTGCTGGTGTTATTTTAACAGCTGCTAGCATGAAGGAATACATAAAAGGCAGGCCACCTTTGTGACACCAGCACTAGGCACATGCCTAGGGAGCAGACAGAAGGGACAGGATGATTCTGGGTCTCTGCAGCACCACTCACATTGTGTCTCTGTACCATCCATACTAATACCATGCAAATTCTGTGATTGCAAGCATCATCTTTTAAAATATGAACTGAGCTTACCTACAGTCAAGCTTGGGTTCTGGGCATGCTGGGGATCTGCAGCTCCAGCTGAACTGGAATGCAGAAGGTTTAGCAGGCAGAGAGGAGAATTACTAGGAACATGGAGGGAATGGCAAGCCTATTATGAGGGCAGAGTAAAAGAGCCTGCTTTTCTTAGTGTAATAAAATTAAGACTGAGAGGGAGTAAGATTGCTAACCAGAGACCAAGAAAGGCAACAGAAGAGATAAGCACTGCGGAGAGAAATGAGCAATATGAGCTAAAGGACAAAATTAAACATTTCCAGGTTGGCCATGGCTAGAAATAGTTGTCAGAACAGCATAGCTCTGATAAACCCTGACAGTAGGAGAAATGCCAGCAAAACCTTATGGTTTTTACAACACGATTTGATCCATTTCCATAAAGGGTTCTCTAATTCAAGACCTAGGATAGGAAAGCACCAATTCAGGTAACTGGGGAATACAGGGTAGCTCTCCAATCCTGTGTGTCTATTCCATCCACCCCACACCTCAAAACTTCTTAGATACAGTTGTTATCTGTCTGATCACTCTGTCTTTTCCATACTGCCCTACAGAGAAGACATCCAGAGACTTTTAATAAGAAAATGATCATTGATAAGTGAGGTTGTCCAAATTACAGTTACATGCTATACACTTAACCTTTTTGGGAAAACAGTTTTCAAGTTTCTAGTTCTGACCCAGTTTAAGATGGCAATCTTAGAACCACTGAGTCCTACAGTGTGATCATTCACCCCACAAAGCAAATGCATTTCAGACTTCCAAGATCCCAAGACAGGAGGAAGACACAAAATGCAGAATGCAAATACACAATCCCACGGGGACATTATAATGTTCCTGAATTAAAATATTTTTCTATGAACTCTCTTAGTTTATGCTTTTTTAATGATGTAAAATTAACTCAACTTAAAAAAAAAAAAATTGCTTAGCTTGGAAATTTTGTGTCTCACAGGGAATTTGGAGTCTGAAGAGTATTGCCTGATAAAAGTCATGTGAAGGTAAATGTACACAGTACTTCATAGGTAGGATAACAGATTAAAAGCTTGCTGGAAGAACATACTAAAAATATTTGGGGAACAAAATGAAAAGCAGCTGATCAGTGCAGTGGAAGATGTGGAAACTCAGTAGATAAGCATCTGCTGTTGTATCATGAATCCCCTCTAGAACTTCTAACAAAAACAAACAAACCCCTCTTTTATTATTCCTCTTGTCCGTTCACATTCCTAGCTCTTCTCTGAATCCCAAGAATCACTGGTCACATCACTGGTCACATCTACCTCTACTTCATGGAGAATTCATGAGTCTGGTCTTCTTCAGTCTTTACTAGAAACAGACAAAGTCTCACTGATCCTAAAATCCCAAAACATGAGAGATTTGTAGAAAGTATTCTGTGTAATCTCTAGAGAGAAAAAACAAGACACAGCATGACTTTGGTTCTCTTTTAGAGAAAAGAGGTTACCTCTTTCTTCTTCCAGTCAAACTGCATGGGGGTTCAGAAGAACAGAGGCCTTGCTGGGTGACAGAAGTCAGAAGAGACTTGTCAGCCCTTCTCTGCATTTCCCTGAAGGAAGGAGCTGCCCATCTGCAAACGTGGATGTGCAGAGCAGAAGGGTAGAGCATCCTACACCAGATGAAGAACAGCAGGCCACAAATCAGGCAAACTGAACAAGCATAAAATTTTTGTTCTGCTCTCTGTCATTACTGGCATTACTTTAGAGCAAAAAGCTGATGTGCAGTTTAGTTGATCTGTGTGCAAAACAGTTAATAGCAGAGTACTCCCCCAGCAGGGCTAGCATATGGGTCATGAGAAGAAGGATTTGGCTCCTCTAATCAGGAACTGCTACAAAGGAACTACCACAAAGATCAGTCAGCACTCTCTCTTGCACTCACCAAAAGCACTTTTCTTTCCAACAGTCTTGCCTGTGATTCTGTTTCAAAATTACAGTCCCTGTCAGCTGGCTTGTCTTCTGAAAATCAAATGTCCTTCTCTTCATGGACATCAGACAAAAGGAATGTGACATCTAGATCTATGACTGCACCAATAGAGATGGTGTCAGACGAAAGAACCTGTAACAGGTAAACGAGTAAAGAGAGAAATCACAGTATCACAGCCCTATAAACTAATCCACCAACATGAAGCATTCTGATGCTCTCGAAAAATACATGCAGAAATTGCATACAAAGATAAAACATAAGCGGTTTCACCCAAGTGAAATGCAAGATAAATAGTACTTAACACATTTCAGTCACCCTCAGGGTCACGGGAATTCATTGGGTGTCAGGAATACCTGCCTGTGTATGTGGAAACCCAGCTGGAGCTATAGCACATGCAGTGGCTTTCACAATATATCTACTGGCAATTTGAGTGGGTAAAGTACATTTCAAGGTAGCAGCAATAGTCAAGACAGGAAAATATTCACAATATATACAATTCTTTCATTAATTGTATTATTACACTTAATTGTTATAACGTAAAATGAAAGATGAAAAGAAAATTAAAGAAATAGAGCCATGCTGGTGTTAAGCACCAGAGTTTAATGAGGACAGCCAGACCTCACCATCAGTGATAAACAAGGAAAACACAAATTTACCAAAGGTGTTACAGCTGTTTCATTAACAGAAGTTGTTTCATCCCCATCTAGACCCTCTCATTTCTTCCCTCCTCATTCCCTTCCATTCTACCGTAGTGTTCCACTGTTGTGCTGCCAGCAACACAGCATTCCAGATCCTCAACTGTCTGGTACTTAAATCACTTCCTTCCACTGGTTCCAAGCCTCTCCATAGATGCTTTGCCTCCAGGCACAGTGCAGTCGACACAAAACGCTAAACACCACACCAGAAACTTGTTCCTAGGGCTGAGCAAAGAACAGCACCTCTGTTCTGCAAAATGTCCAGGGGCTCTGTCATATCAGAGGGTCTTGTGAGGCCAAACGGAGCCCTTTCCAACCACTCTGCAAAACAGCAGGGTGACAAAGGACTTCACAGACTCTAGAGTATTCTGGCAATGACAACACTGCTATGGGATGTGTGAGCAATAGTTCAAATCTTCATTCTGGCTCCAATGTATCATCCTGGACAATGCAGTCAGGAATTCGAGGGATCTCACAGGCTAGTTCCACACTTTGGGATTTACTAATTTTCCCTTGGGGAAAAAACAAGGTCTCTTATCTGTGAAATGATCTACTTGCCCCTCAGCCAATTTCTGTAACTTAGCTCAAATATAATTCTGCTAAAGCTTCATAGCTTCTTACAGCTTCATCTTGTTAAAACTCCCTTATTAAAGTTCCCTTTTATCTCAAGAACCTCATTCTGCCGGGGCTGGACAGAAAATGGCAAAATCAGTATATTCTAGCACTTCAGTGAGCAGAGTCATCTTCAGAACAACAAATGTAAATTGCATTCACAATTAATGCACTATTGACACAGCTGCTGTAAAATATTTAGATGCCTAAAGCTTATTGCATAATAGCTATTGATGCCAATATAGATGTTACAGTAAAAAAAATAACTAGATTTCATAAAGCTCTGAATTACTGCCTCTTGTCAAAAAAAAAAAAAAAAAAAAAAAAATGTGGATATGTATTTACAGCAAATAGCCCAACAGAATAGGCCAAAAAAGTCCACTTACAGACAATGTAATTTAAGGCAGGCAGAGTGTTAATTAGGAGACAACTCTCCCCAGGAGTTACTCAGGTCAGGGCAAACCTTTTCATTGAATCAGACATTATTATAGGTGCCGTGCAGGTTATTTAACCTGTATCCCAGAAGCAAAAGAGGATTTGTCCAGTTTTCACTGAATTTGTGTTTCTAATTTGTAAATTATACACTTCAAGGACAAAACTGATGTTAGCTATTGCAATGTGCATATATTTGGCTGTGACCTGAGATAGGTCATTCAGTGATGATTCAGTGTTAATAATAATGAGCAATTATACACTCCAAACACAGGCAGCTATAAAATGCCAGATTTTTCTCTTCCCTTTTATTTCCTCTCCTCTGATATAAAACGTAGTACCTGTTCAGATTGCTCTGCACTACTTTCATCCATTTCCAAAACATATGCAAACACAGTGTGGACACAATGCTGGGCACATAATGGGACTGTAAGAACACTTGTCACTCCCTTGATTATCAGAAGGTCATTTCATGCTCCTTTTTACACTGAATACAGTGAAAAAGCAGGACATCAGACAGCTTATTTGATATCTTTGTGTGTGCTTTTTGTATAACTACAACCATTCCAGCTACTAGAAACTGTATGGAGACGATCAGCTTTCTTTCCTTACTGTGTAACAACAAATGGCTGGATATACAAAGCCTCTACTTTCTGCTAACAGACAGAGTAGACATGTACAGAAGTTATTAACAATGCACAAATACTCCAGAGTCAACACTGCATCCAAATAATCTGAAAATAAGGCATATATTCCCATTTTTCTCCAAAAGAGTAGAGCTTTAGCAATGAAATTTCCTACCAGTTCTGGTGGATATTAGCAGCCTTTGATATCATCCAGCTCCAAGAATTTGAACAAACACAAAATCACTTCCTAAAACTGTGACCTGAGTGTGCCCAGTGTGCCCTAGTAGATCCTTTTCCTTTAAAACCCCAGCCTGTTCTCTTCCATCAGTCCAAGTTTTCCCAAAAGCAGTTCTTAATTTCACTGGCCTATTGACAAAAGCAGAATTAATCCTCTAACTGAGGAGCAAGCCCACTGCTCTTTGCATTTCTGGGTATCCTCACTCTTATTTCCAAATTTCAAACCTTCTTTACTGAAACAGATTTAATTTTAAATTCAACAATCAATAAACATACTGTGTTATTTCTGCTAGGATGATGGCAGAGTTAAATACACTTTTTGTAAATAAAGATTACAAGAAAGCAGAAAAAAGGATTTCTGCAAAAAGAAAAAGAGATGTCTTCATAACATGGAAGGACAGGTCTTTTTTTAACAGGGGAATGGAAAAACACAGATTTTCTATCAAGAAACAGTGTAATGAGTTTCCTGATAAGTTTTCTTTCTCCCACTGTGCCATGCTGCCTGTGTACTACACTGCTCATAGTGCCTGTGATGGTGTGAGGCTTCAAAATACTGAAATCTGTGTTTCACAGAAAAATTGTCATGTTGGCTTTTTCCTTTCCCCATTCTAGACACAGTAGGTAATTCTCTCCTACAACAGTGCTCCTTCCAGACTACATACTCTGTACTGTTGTGAATTGTCTGGAATGGCTCATTTCCCTCCTCTCTCAGGCATGAATTATATCCTTAGCTTTCCACTGGATTGGTGACAGAGCCCTACATGTGTCACTCACTGACTCAGGCACAAACAGATCTTTGGAAACCAGCAGTAAGTGTACTATAAGGATACACTATGCATACACTATGCATAAAGTCCTCTCAGACTGATGGATTACAAGTATTACTTAAGAGTTAAATATTATACTGAGCAATTTCTAATTATTCTGATGGAGTGTTTGTTAGCCTGAATTAAATGGCTTCCACAGTACAGTTTGAAACATTTTTTAACCACTCGTTCAATGGCACATCTGCTAACGAATCCCTGGGCTCATCAGAATTGGCTTTACTTTCCAGAAGTAGACAGCAGGAATAACATTTCTGCATTGCCCCAAAGGAAAACAAAAGAATAGAAAAATTAATACACACACCACTTCTGTTTACAGAAAGTAGGGTGTTAGCTCAGAACAGCACTGAAATCAAAGCACTCTAGACAAGGCTTCACCAAGCCCCATAACGAGACCATCATTTAATGCACCAACTGCTTTAGTTTGTTTCAGACTGCTCCCTTAAAAGCTTTTTAATCCATAGTTTGAAAGCTAAAGGCACCTGCACTCAACAAACTTGTGCATGAATGTTGCCCACATCACATTATTATTTCATCCCCTGATGGTCAGGAAATACATGTAGCTCGTTTCTAATGCGGTCTCCTTTTAGATTTTTTTTCCTTTAATACTCTCTGAACTTCTGCTGACTCACCATGTTTCTTTATAGGAGATGGCAAGCAGAGCTTCTTTATCATTAGTGTCCTTTGATCCTGCTTTCTGTCTTGCCTGTCTCTCCCTGGTTCTTTCAGCACATCCTCTAAGTGTCCTTTGATCTCATGCCACTCGTCTCTCTCATTCATTCTTGCAATATGAAAGAAACTCTCTATTACAAATTTACAGGTGGACCTCTCTTTTTGAAATAACCTGTGCATTTACTAAAACTTTCAACAGTTTGATGTTTCTTGTTTTGTCTCCACATGCTTTGGATTTTTACTGGAAAGTTGCATAACTTCTGTCACTTGTAATGGTATTGCTTCTTCTATTGCTCTGATATATACTCTAATCTTCAACATGTATTTTTCTTACATATGCTGCCCTGCACCAAAGTAGCTCTGGAAACACTGCTAACACTTCTTTGGACTCTTTATATTCATTCTCATCAGAAGGCATCTGGAACATTCCAGTTCAGCAAAATCAACCAAACCTAAAACCTTAAAACATAAACCCAAACAAAACAAACTAAGAGGAAACAGGGAAGACCTAAAAGAAGCATGCCTCTTAAACTCGGGGTAGTCTCCAGCTGTATGGAGCATTTGGTTTGGAATCAGGCATCTCTCAGCTGGATCACAGATGCTACATATGCACTTCACACTTAAATACCAGATGAGAAACATGCAGAAGTGACAGACATCTGACTTAACCAACTGATTTTGAGTGAAGAACATGCATCAACCTTTTGAAATTATAATACTGAAGTAGTCATTTCACTACTGGGACACTACCACTGTCACCAAAGCCCATGACTTGATTTGTGTACAGAGAGAGCAAAGCAGAGAGGGCAGCTCCTTCTCCAGGAACCCCTTGAAGGGTAGGTATGGCTCTTGCACACGTACTTGATGCCTTAAGACTCTCTCCACTGAGCCTCACAGCTCCACAAGTCAGTGACCCCACAGAAACCAGGCACATAAAACACTAACTGCAGGGGGGAAATGAGGAGGGAGCAGGGATTTATTGTGATTTTCACACGCGAACTGCAGCACCATAAAAACACCAGCCACACTGTCTGGAGCCTGCTGCAAGCTGCAAGGCAGACATCTGATGGCAAGAGGTGTCAGCATAGCAACCTCTTGCTCCCACAGCTCTTGGAGATGAAGTCCCTCCCACGCTGCTTTCCCTTGGATGAAGTACCTTTTGCTTACCATGTTTCTTACAGGACTTTATGTGTCATAACTCAGCTTTGGAATACTCTACAACCACAGAAACTTAAAAAAAGTCAAACTTGATAAATCAGTGCAAACCAACTGTCTGCAAACACCCCAGCATCCGAGAGGTCAGCTCTCCCAGTGATAAAGCACATCCCAGTAACATCCTCCAGTTCCCATGGAGGGTTGCGGTAGACAGTTCTACAACTGAAGCCACTGAAATTCCACAGACTATGCTCAGACAGTGTTTCCCTGGAGCAGTTTTTCAATGTGTCTGCTCGTTCAAAGGGGACCAAAAACTTCTAAGGTGCCCAGCCCTGCCTGGGCCTTGTAGCTGAAGAAGACAGATGAGGAACCTGCCTTACACAAAGGGGTTACTCTCACAGCACAGGGAGGCACGGGGGGAAAGGCAGAGTGGGACAGAGACACGGCCAGCCAAAGGCATGTGTGCAAAGGGAATAACAGTTGGCACCCCTCGTGAGCCAGCCACCCATCCTCAGTAAGTCTCTTCCTCTCCGGAGGCAGCCAGATGGCTGCCTTGCTGTACTGGAGACAAATGTCTGGCTAAGCAACCAGATCACAGACATTTTGCCACCTCTGGTCATTTGCTGCCTCTTTTTCCTACACTGAGCACTAGACTCTGGCCTCAAAAACGAGTCCCCTTGATCCAAACCAGATGAGACATTCAGAGCACGAAAAGTCCCACAGCTATCCCTGGCAAAACATGGATAGACAATTTATATACCCTGCTTAAGCTCCACTCCCAAATCTCAGTCACTCCAGACACTTGCCTGTCTCTTCTGAATGAATTTCCACCTCTTCTCCATCAGTATGTGCAGGCTGGTAAAAAGCCATGGGTACTGCTGACCTCAGCAAATAACCAGCTGCCTGGCCTTCAGTGCTACTCTGACCCAGGCAGGGACAACACAGTTTTCTTTTTTAGCTGGGAGGTGGGAGGGGTGGTTGTTTTAACAATGCATTCTATGCTAAATGGGAGCTGCAATTCAAGCCTTTCCAGAAGCAAACATCTATCCTTCACCGCCACTCTTGGTTGTTGGGGTTTTTTTGTGGGTTTTTTTTTTTTTGTTTGGTTTGGGTTTTTTACTTTCAAAAAGCTACATTCTTTTGTTTATTTTATAACCTCTACATAGCCTTTCTACATCAGCTGAAAGTGTTGAATTCCAATTTTTCAATGCCAGTAAGCGTGAAATCTCCCATTGAGTCATTCAAAAGTCCTTTTTAAACAACAATCCAAGGAGATGGCTTTCAAACTTTCATGTGCCACATACTTACTGTAATGTCTGACAGAGAAAAATGTGTATTGGCAACACTGCTTAATCCACATTGAAAAAAGAAAATTTAAGCCATACTTCCAGCAAGATTAGTTAATGATCAATAGTGACAGGTAGCTATAAACACAGCAATAGAGATCCTCTCATATTCTCGCTCATCTTCTGGTACAGCCCTCCCATCACTACATTTCAGGAAAATAAATTTGTTCCAACTCCCACTCTGGGCAAGTTACCACAAAAACAAAGTGAGACAGGAAAAAGCCAAAGAAATTTCCCCTAAAGAGAAATATCCACAGCAGCAGTGCTAGACAAAATCAACATGACCCATCTGTGAAGACAAAAAAGGGGTGTGGGAAGAAGAAGGCTGTTGTTTAGTCCTTTAAAATTCAACTGAGCTTCCCTAAGTGGACCATGCCTCAAAGTTTGCTGGGATTGATGACCTATTTAAGTCTCTGGTAGCTGGGCATAGTGGCACTGTCATCATTACAACAGGGCACCCTCCCAGTTGGGAGTTAACTAATAAGTTTTACTCAGCTCCTCTGCTTGTGAATGTATTATCAGGAAACTTCCATGGCCCATATTCTTAAACTATGATAGGTAGATTTCTTACTCATTTTGTAAGACCAACATTCATTATCCCATTTACCACTGGTATGGATGTCAGTTCCACTTCAGTGAATGTCTCATTAATTTAGGATAATTTAGATAGGATTTAAAATGTTTTAAAATAGTTTCCTGCAATGAGAGGGATTTCCTAGAGTGATTATGTGTTCATTATCACTTTGTGCACACTTTGGTCTGTACAAAGACATCATTCTTTCAAAAAACACTTGAAGGTATGAATTTTAAATGCAGGAATGTTAAGCACATATCACAGAGATAATTGCAGAATCAGGACCACTGCACAAATATAAGTTGTATCTTTTAGGGTAAATTCAGAGCTGATACTCTCATCACTCTTAAGCATAACAAAGGAGCACATCAGAAAGTAAATTGGCACTTAAAGTTACTATTGTTTCTCAGTAAAGGAACATAAGTGTAAGTTTATAGAATAAAATAACAAATCTGCATGTCTTAAAAGAGATACAAAACATTACATCAAAATGTAATTAAAGGAAAACTTTATTAGCCTTTATTTTATGGTCAGAATATAAGGGCAACATCATAATAATGAAGATAAAACAGCTTCAATATGTAAACCCTCTCTATATAAATAAATATATATGTTTGAGTCTTGGTAAAACTGACAAAGCAGCACCATAAACTCAAAACAAATTTCCACACTCCGTTTAGAACAGATAAGGCTCAATTCTCTAGTTTTTAGGACATAAAAATTATGATTTAAGACATGCATGAACAGACAGAAGCAACATCACTCCCCGAAGTATTTACTTTTGCATAAAAAGGACCACAATGGCTAATGCTCCTTGAAATCTTAGTCATATGAAAACTACTAAATTTCTCCTGTGTGGTGCTGCACGCAGAATTCAGAATTCATTGAGTCTGTCCCTTATGCCCCAGAAGGGCAGAAGAAAGGTGAAGGTTTGCCAGGCACCCCTCGTAACTCTAAACCTTCATTCCATGTAGCAGAGCTGTGCCCATTTAAGAAGGCTCAGTCAAGACTTCCTCTGTTTTTTTTTCTGGTTGCTGAGCATCCAGAAAAATACAGAATAAATTATGCATGCACAATAGCAGTAAGCAAATTTGGTTTACTCTGACAGTGATTTATCTCCTCGATTTGGCCTACTTTTCAGCTTTTAAAAGCTGATAGCCCAACAATAGAGGCACCAAGCTGCTACATTTCACTAACAATGAAAGTTCTGGCTTCAGTCTTGAAAAAGGCACTTCCTTTATTCACAGTTCCTAATCCACTTCTAAGGAGATGTGACTACACTGGATTTTTTTTTTTTTTTTGCTACAGTTAAACAGCCCAGAGCTTCACTACTTTTGCTTTGCAGTCTCCATTTCAACCTGTGTCATGAGTTTCCATGGAGATTTGCAAAGGGAGAAGAACTATCACTCCTCTGTCAGATCTGGAGATCACAAACATTTTCTTTCCAATATTTAAGGAAACAAATCCAAAAGGAACATCTTGCCCTTAAGGTCCATACCTTGATTCACAGTCCTAGCCGCCTGTCTGATCTTGGGAAAAGTTAATGGCTTTGAGCTCCAGTTTCCTGTAAACGAGTTATAACAGTTCTTCCCCTCTGCCACACTTTGCCTGGCTTGTACACTTCAAAGGTATCATCTTCAGGACAAAGTGTCTCTTCATAAAATTTTGCACATCAGTTAAAGAAGGGGGGAAAAAAAAAGATAAAAAGAAGCAGCATTCTTATTCTTATTCTTATTCTTATTCTTATTCTTATTCTTATTCTTATTCTTATTCTTATTCTTATTCTTAGTTTGGGAGTTCTGTAAAGGAAGTGTAGGCTGCTGTTCACCCCATTTAAGCCAAGGTGATAGTTTGCCATGAGCCTGGTAAAAACTTCTCCCCATCCCAAAGCTTCAAGCTTCTGTAAGGTTTGAAACCATTTCTTCCCCCAGGTGCAACTAGTGCTTACAACCAGCAGTGATTAGACCTCAGCATCTGAGCTGATATATGTCAAGTTCAGAGCAGAACTAGCTTAATTAGGGTGATATGCCTGCATGTTTAATCAGATACTGCTAAATAAACGATTAAAACAATTAACTGCATTTTGTGAGACACTGAATACACACACAGCAACGCTAAATTGCTTACAAACATTGCAGGTGATTTGCTTTCTTATTATAATACTTTGGGGAAAGCTGTATACACGGACGTTAAACTAATCTAAGGTTTTTGTCTAACAACACATGGAAACTTTAAATACCAGAGACTGAGGAAAAGGAAGAAAAATTATGTGGCAACCATTCTATTTTCCAAAAGAAGCTAACTCCTGCTTTAAATTCTTTCTAGAGCTTTGTCAACATCCTACATTTTGCTCCTGTATAAAAGAAAAAACCTTTAAGCTTGAAATACAATTCCTGTAATGTTGAGTATTAACACATTTTTATCATTTGATTCTATTTTATGTAACTTCATTAATGTAGGATTCAATAAGTTGTGCCCAAAGAGCAGTGCAAGAAGAAAAGCTGCAGAAATCTAATATATTTTCCCCCTAATATTGCAATATATATATTAAAGATGAATTGGAAATAAAAAGTCATTTTATTTTCCACACTTAGCCTTGTTCCCATGCTTAGCCTTGATGGGTAATATTCCTGATGATGTTTTAAACAAAAAATAATGGACTACAGGGTGGAAGGGCAGTAAAAAAATAGCCTTCACAGGGGTTTGTATGTACAAGCTTGAAATCTACCAGTCAAAAATTATAAATCCATCAATTCCTTTCTGTCTTTACAAAAAAAAAAAAAAAAAGAAAGAAAGAAAAAAGGCAAAAAAAAATTAATTAGAAATAAGGGGTTTTTTTTCCTTTTTTTCCTGTTATCATCTCACCTGTGTCACTCTTACCTTTCAAACTCATTAGCATTTTTTCTTACTGTTGTGTTCTCAGGCATGTAGGGCTGACAGCAAAAAACCTGCAGGGGAAACACAGGATGAGTTTGGGAAGTTACAAAGCAATAGGAATCTTTTGAGCACTATTTTTCACAAAGGTTGACTAATAAACTTATTACTGCAGGGCTCTGCAGCTTCCAAAAAAAAAAAAAAAAAAGAAGATAGATGAGAATGGTAAAACAGTTCAGTGTATATTACATACTGTAGCACAGTACATTCATTTTGGCATATAAAACCCTCATTTCCCCAAGGACAAACTGTGCACATCTCAAGTAATGATGCCCAGATGGCTCTACAGATATGGCTTAGCAGTTAAGCTTTCTGCTGGTGTAAACTGGCACCTTGACTGATCTCTCATATGCATTGCTGAAAACTCACAAGCTATTTCATCTACTGAAGAGTACACAAGCTTCAGTAGGTCCAACAGTCTGCTTAAGGACCAGTTTTACAGCAATAATATTTACCATTTTGATTTGGAAATTCGCTTTCCAGAAATCAGCAGTATTTATTCAATATACATTGCTTTGCAACCATTCTTGCCATTAAGAGCTTGCTAGAAAAAGAAAATCTCCAAGGGGTGTGAACATTGCCAAAGCAAACGTGCTTACTAGTCAAATAAATATTTGCAGATTTCTTTACAGCACTCACCAAGCTTTGGTGTCAACATATTTGCAATCACTGCAATTAGCAGCAAGTGAGGCTTCAAGACTGTGATGTATGGAAACATCCTTAAAGAAGAAGGGACCTTAATTGACTTGCTAAAATGATTAGGAAAGTGAACAAGACTGAAAGTGAACATGCAGCACATGTTTCTAAAGAGTTATACAAGTTTAGCAGAAAGAGCTGCTCCATTAGTTCAGTTAATAGAACATTCTGCTACTCCCAGCTTCCTGTATTGCTCTGAAGACATGGAATATATTGTTTTCCTTTAAACAGAATCAAAGCCTAGCAAAATAAGAATATATAAAATATTTACATTATTATGTCCCTGGATTTGTTGCCAGAATTGCTAGGACTCTGCCTTTATTTTAGACACAGTTGCACTATCAATATATATATATACACACATAATCAGTATATATATTTTAAGATAGGGCAACTTTCTTACTATGGAAGTCAGGAAGTGTCAATTTTCTGTCTAAGGAAAAACATTTAGTATTTATTTTATCTGTAAGCATCATGAAATTTGCATACTTATTTTGGTCACCATATAATTCAAAGGGGAAGATACCTCCTCTTTTCTTTGTATCACAAAATACAAAACCTGAGCCCATAGCAGCCAAAATATTTCTAGCTCTCTTAATGACATAGTAAAAAGGAAGGATAGAAGCACAGGGTGGGAAAGGAGAACAGGAAGAGTCAGGGAAAAATTCTTTGCAATAAGACTTGAAAATACAAACCTCTTCTTGAATTAAGAAGGAACATGGTAAACCAAGTAATAATTTCATTTTCTCATAGGAAATAGATAATCATTCACACAATGCAAACTACTGCAATCACTGAAGTTGCTGTATCTCCTGTGATTTAATAGCTCACAAGGTTTCAAATGAAAGAAAGGCTTTTTTTTCTAATTTGAAAACAGAATCTTGAGCATCTAGCAAGACAGTGAATCAGGGCAAGATTATCTGCCCTCTTATTTTCCTATTATCAATTTGCTCAAAGGGAAATTACAATGGAAAGGTTATCACACTGGGGGAAGTAGCACAGGGTTTTCAACCCCAACAAAAAACACAAACTTGCCATTTACTGTTAAAATCTAGAGGACTTTACCAGTAATCTTTCTGAAAGAGATAGTTTTAATCTTGCTGCCACTATAGCTGCTGATTTTCTCCTTTTTTATTGTTCTTTGATTTCCATTCTGATTATTTAATGAAAGGATGATAAATTCTTGACCTTCATCTCAAGGACTGTCACATCTGGCATTTGATAATGTTCTGTGATAGGACACTATGCCTGTGGGGTCTCCATGTATTGTATATTAACCTTCTAAACTGATCCCATTTGAAGAATGTAAATTATGTAAGTTCTTTTATTGGATTTTTACATTTTGATAATTTGACATTTGTCAGGATCAACAGCTAGACCTGTAACAGACATTCTCTATTAACCCCTCTCCTTTCCCAAAGGGGAAGAGAAAGGGAATAAGGAAGATAAACTTATGGATTAGAAAACTAAAAACTGCTTTAATGAAAACAATAATAATAATAAAATGAAATACTAAAAAAATATAAACAAAACCAGTATTTAACCCAACACCCCTGATGGCAATTACATCACCATCACCACTGATGCTGTGGAGCTGGCACTGGGGAAGTTCCAGATGGGACTCAGTGGCAGACAGGTACCAGATTCAGAAGCTGGAGTCTGGCACTGGATTCAGAAAGACATGGGTTGCAATCAAAGGCAGAATGGACAGAGTCCTCCTCAGATGCCAGCCACTGAAGAAGAGCTTGACCCTCATGATCCTTCAGCTTTATACTGAATATGATTTATCTGGGATGGAATTCCTTGTTGGTCAGTTTATGGTCACCTGTCCTGTCTGCTCCTCCTGTGCAGGTGCAGCCTTTTACTTTTTGCACTCCCAATATGGTACACAGAACTTAGCAGTGACCTTGGTCTGCTCACCCACCCTTGGCAGTAACTGATAATGGAGCATTCAGTGCTAGACGGAGACTCAGTTTGCCAAAAGACGCCATTAACTTCAGACAGTGCAGTCAGAGACAGAGGTGAAAAGTAAGATCACTGAAAATAATTAATTCTGTTCTAACTCCAACCAGGACACCTCTGTTGAAATTTCTGAGGTTAATCAAGAATTCCTCTCTTCAAGCAACTGCTGTATTCTAAATACTTGCATCACTTTAAACTTCACTTGTGCTACACGTCTTGTTTTACCAATTCTAGAAAGAGACAAAGAAATCGGAAACATTTCAGACAGGAATAATTTCTTCCTGTTTACAGTTCAGGTTTGAGACACACCACTTAGCTGTTTTTCAGCCATATATTGTATAACAATTTGATTTTGTGTCATTTTTATTCCTAATGAGAAAGTTGTGTAGTATTAATGCAGTATCTTATTAAAGTTTAATAAATTGCCATTAAATTATCTCTCCTTTAGATACAATAGTAACAGACATTTCTATAAAGGTATATACTGTCTAGCACTATTTGGTCCAGGCCTGATGCCAGACTGATAGGCCAAGAACTACCAAGAATGGTCTCTTGCAGCACATTTAAATGTTGCAAACTGCTGGTTTGTTGGGCTTTATTTGGTTGGTTTTGGGGTTTTTTTTAGAAAGTCTGTTGTGATTTTGTCAACTTCCTGAAAAAACAACATCAATGACCCAAGAAGACTCTTTGTAAATTATTTAGATCTGTACATACAGAATATATTCCTTTTAAACAAATGCTGTTGAAGAAGTTTCTGACCTGCTTTCCCTCTTCTCCTTGTAAGAGATGGGACTCCAGCATCCATTAGAACAGAGACTCAGTAAAGCACAGGGTCCATGCACATAATGCCCATGAAAAACTGGGAGTGTGGCTCAAGTTTTCACTTACAGTCTTTTAAGCCCCTGCTGTCCCCTAAGGAGTGTTAATGTATTAGCAGTGTGCTCTGGAAAGTTAGTTATGTTTAACTGAACTACTAAATTACAAAAGGCAGCAGTGAACTAAGTGAAGCATAGATTGGTTTGAAATAGCTAATACCTGTTCATTGGTCAGGGAAACAAAACATAAGCTTGCTTTCATTTGCTGTCTGACACGCAATTTTTCTTTAGCCTGAACACTTCTCACACTCAGTATCTTGATCATGGATTAGCTCATGGATTTGTAGCCATTTACTGAAATATTCCTAACTAGTTCCCAATTATCATGCCAATTTTTCTGCCCAAATTCAGTCCGTATGGCTAATAACAGTCTCAGTTTTGAGAAACTGGCAAGCTCTGAGCATGACTTGTCTCTGAGGTACCAGTCATTTGGCACCAGGATATGCCATTTTTAATGCAAATTGACACTTCCTCTCCAATTTTCCTCACTCAGTACTTCCTGATTATCATTTTTACTTCAGTAAAAAAAACCCTCCTCCTCAGGTATCATTAATAGTAATTCAATCAAATTAATGTCTATGAATAAGCAGTGGTTCTCAGTGTTATTCCTCAGGAAGCCAGCATTCCAGTATATGAAAGAATTTAGGTCAGCTTCTTTGATTAGTCTTATAAGAGCATGGATCGGTTCTGGATATGTATTCCTTTGGCTCTACCTTCCACTTTCTGATGTTAACATCTTTCTAATGCCTTCTTGGCTTTATTTGTGGAATGTCTCCAGCAACAGACAGTCCTCCTTGACACAGTTTCTCCAGCTATCCATCACCCACATTTTGAAGTTGGTTAGCATTCAGACTAATCACCATTCTCTGAGGGTTTTAGCTGCTAATAACAAACCCTGTTATTCACTAGAAAACCTGAAGGATGGTGGAATAAAATTTTAAGAATAAAATAATGTAACTTTTATTCATCAAATTCTATTAGATGATTTGGTTGCAGAGCAGCCATTGGGACCCTGAGGATCCAGCCAATATTGATCATTCTTGCACTGATGCCAGGCTTACAGCTAATCAAGCAGTCAATACTATCATGGATAAATTTTTCTACAGCCATATAGATTCAGTATCTTAGCAAAAATCCCTCTCTTCATTGTGATGGATTACGATGCAATACCTATGAGTATTGTCACATAGGCAATCACAGTCAGGGTTAAAAAAACCCCAACCTAATTTATAGAAAGTTTTGTATAGAGTCAGGTCTCAGGCTGGACTTGATGGTCTCATAGGTCTATTCTAGCCTCAACAATAATTCTGTGTAATGCTTACATGGGATATCAAACCTATTGAATAGGGTCTGTTGCTCCCTCTAACTGACAATGAGAGGTACTCACAAATGTCTTTCAGCAGGACTTCTGATGAATTGGGGAAAACTCCCTGAACTTCTCTTCAGTTGGTTTCTTATCTGGCCTGGTTGTACTTGACTGCTCCAGCCCAAGCATGACACATCATTATTTACTATCCGACCCTACATACAGAGCTTCTCCTGCCTATCTTAGCTTAGTACCTGCCTAGTCTTAGCTAGTATCTATCTCCTGTCTATCTTAGTACAAAAGACTGTCCTATTTGCAAGAATAGTTTATACTGACTATTTACAACTATCTTATCTGTGTACAATTGGGTCAGTTCTGCAGTAGAAACCACCTGGACTCTCTAGTATGGCCAGGTTCTCCACTCAGCTCTGATGCTGATTAACATCAGCACACTGAGACACATATATTGATTCAGATTCATCAGGGACTGCCTGGGAGAACCTCCAAGAATTTCTGAGATTCCTTCCTGAAAAGCTGTTGTAACAAATAAACAGCTTGCTAAGAAGGTGGGTACAATTCAGAAATCACCTTGTCTCAAGTTGATCCATTGTCTCAAACCAGTTATCACCACACCTAGGCAGACAAATCAGTGAGATCCTGGACCACCCAGAGAATTAATAAGTGCAGTAGGTGTGCACACAGGTACAGCCCCAATATCCAGCTACAGAACAATTACAACTACAGGACAAAACTGAGTTTCATACTTGTATCTCCCTTATGACTAAAAGTTGAGGTTTTGTCATGGCATGATCCTTGGGTTTTTAAGAAAATATTTTATCATAATTATCTATATTAATCCCAGCTCTAACCTCAGCAATTTTAATCATGTTTGCTTCTAGCTCAAACAGAAACTCTACCATTCCTTTCTTACATCCACTGTAAGAAGCCAAACATTTATTTGGGTGCATTGTCTTTTGTACACTTCTTGGCATGGACCATATTATGCCAATTATTATTTTAAGTGAAATTTACCACTAAGTCAACACATGGGTCTGAAATTAGTAATTTATTAGAAAACTTTCTTCCAGGTGATAACAATTCTTGTCTTACAGAAAAGCTACTCTGCATTCCCAGTGTTCATGAAACTAGGAAATGAAATTTATAGGGTTTTGTTTTGTTTTTCTTTGAATAGCTGAAGAAAAATATCATTAAATGCCTAAGTGTTCACAGCAAAACCAGAATACATAAGTTGAGTTACTTTGTGAAAAACCTCGGCATTTTTCATACATTTATAGCAGTAATTTATCATCCCAACAAAACAAAAACATCAACATCCTACACTCATTAGCCATCTTTATTTTTCTGTTTTAGTTTATACTTACTCTTTTCCACTTAAACATTAGTAGTTTGTAGACTGTATGCCAAGCTGTAATAAAAAAAAAAAATCAAATTAGTAATGTAAATGAATTAAATCAATCATTTCAATGGCCCTTTATTTTTACAGGTGATGGTCTTCTGTAAAGTGATGCTGGATATTAAGCTAATGCCAAGTTACCAACACAGAATATTAAATAAATGGGTTTATGTGATACATGCACACGTATCTGAAACAAGGGTTCATGGAGGTTTGGAGTGATTTGAAACGAAAGGCTTCAATCTTCCAGCTATCTCATAGAAGAGCAGAGAGTTACCATTTCAAAGTGAAATGGTAATTAAAAGTAAATTCATCATGAAGTGAATCAGAGCATGATTTGTTGAGGGGGACTGAATGTCTAAATGAACAGATCTGAAATCCTTACTAAAGTAAGTTACAAAGATGCACAAAGTCAAGAGATCCAGACAAGTCACAATCTAAAACACAAGCATACAGGGCAATCTTACTACTCAATGAGTTGAAAAATCTAGTATGTTTTTTCCTGACAAAACAGGAGGATTCTTGAAGAGAGAAAAAAATTAAAGATGGATACAAATTATCTACTTCTTAAGGTTGCCTTTGACAATGGGTGCCCAGTAGCTGTTGAGTTCTTGCCCTCGCATCAATTATTGGGTTTCTTCCTCTTTCCTTCCTATTAAACTGTCTTTATCTTGAAAAAAACTTTCTCACTTTTGATCTTCCTATTCTCTCCCATATCCCGCAGGGGTGGAGAGGAAGTGAAGTGAGCAAGCAAACCTGTGGGTATGTAGCTATCTTGGACTGTAGAGCCCAGAACTGGACAGTATTTCAGATGTAGCCTCACTAGGGCAGAAGAGGAGAAGAAAGTCCCTCCAGCTGCTTGCCACACTCTTCTTAATGCACCCCAGGATGCCATTGGCATCTTGGCCACAAGAGCACACTGATGGCTCCTGGTTATCTTCTTGCCCACCAGGACTCCCAGGTCATTCTCCACAGAGCTGTTTTCCAGCTATCTGACCAGCTGTAGGAAGTTATCCAGAGAGAACTCTCTACACCACACAAGAATCATAAGAACAGCACTAGTGTGAACGTATTCTAAGATACTACAACAGAATTCATAACATTCACAGAAAAAATGGTCACTATGCTTATTTGATCAGCTGATTGTTCATAACAGTGTGGTCTGCTCCCAAATCTCATTTGAAAAGTTATGAATATTGTGGGTTTCTTTTGAAAATAAGCCACTCAAATTTCTTTTTGATGTTCTGGCTGGTTCAGTACACCTTGTCCTTGTTTCTAAATAAGGACACTTAACTGAAGACACACAAAGCAATTATCAATGTTAAAAATAAAATACTTCAGAAACAGTCATGTAAAATGTTGTAGTATCATAGTAAGCCTCAGCACTGCAACTAGCTTTTGGTGTCTGGTACACAAGGAAGAGACCAGAGCCATGATTTAAATGACTACTGAAGAACAGTTCATTCAGCAGGAAACTTTAGGGAAGTCTGAAGGGAAATGCTGAGCCCAGCCACTGCAAAGTCTGAGCCCCTAAGGAACCATAATTAAGAATCTCCTCCAGAGAGTAGGTGCTTAGAAGGATTAGAAGCACTCTTCAAATTTTTGAATGCTTTAAGACAAAAAAAAGCCAGGTTCCTGCCTTTTCTTTAGCTTAACTTGTGATAAAGCCAGGCTGCTCTTTATCCCATTGCCCATTTTCTCATGTGTCTTAATTAGTTGTTCCTTCAAACTTTGTTTTAAGCCATGCATGCAGCTCAGGTAAGATTAATGGCCTGTCCTTTCTCACATTTCTTTTCTCCCTTCTTAAAAAAATGCCCTGCATTTGCTATTCTGTAGTCATATCCTTTCTCTCCTGAGGTTTATTAAAAATATTCACCAGAAGTCCATGTCCCAGCTCCTTCAGCACTGTGGGATGGAAATTAGCTGGTCCTGACTTGAAAGGATTAAGATCTTTGGGTTCTCATCTACAAAGTGATTTCTATTTCCATAACCTCCCAGCTGCTAGCCATCTTGCCTTTCTCTAACAGTCAACATCCCAGGCCTGCTAAATCCCAGCACAAACCATTCCATTCAAGCTATGCTTGGATTATGTTCCTCTCTCCCTTGTCATACAGGGAACCATTCTTCAGTTGTTGCTCTTTTTGGTTTCTAAGGCAGAAGAGTCTTTTGCTATTTCCTATTAATATTTTTTCCAAGTTCTCTCTCAGTCTGGGTTGTGGCAATTATCATTTTATTCCTGTATCTCTTGTCTATCTGGCTTCTGGAAAGAATTTTCTCTCTTTTTCTCTTTAGGCACTGTCTTCAAATCTGTGCTTTCATCCTTTGGAGTTTAAATCCTAACTGGGGTTCTTGGGCATTATAATCAAGCACTCAAAAAAAAAAAAATACACAAAGAAATAACAAAACCTACACCTTTGTGGTATGATATCAGAAGAAGATCATGTAGAGGGACTTTTGACAACTGAAATGAAAAAACTATGAAGATAGACAGATGTAACAGTGCAAAAGAAATCCCAAGGCTCCCAGGTATATAATATGGAATATGCACATGAGACTTCCCTCACTCAGACATTCAGATCACGAAAGGCTCCACTGAAGTCAAAGGAATTACCTTCCCTTAACTATGAAGTAATACAAATGGGAGTATTTCCTTCCACTGAAAGGAAAGTAAATAGCTTTAAGATTTCCTTCTACATTTTATCTTAACAAATTCTTACTCACTCTCATATATTATGCTGCAGAGCAGAGAAGCAGAAAGCAAATCCTAAAGCCTGAATATAGTCAAACCCCATGTCAAGAATGTGAATTTACCAGTGTGGAGATCCCAGACTTTCTGTACTACTTTTTGTATAGTCTGGGTTTGAGCCTTTCAAAAATCAGTGTCAAGTGCTCAAACACTTCTGACCATCTGCACAAAATCAAGGCTGTGTACAACACCAAGGCTTCCAAACCCTTTTTATCTGTCTCAGCTGAAGTTTTCTCTATTTCCAAAGTTTTTCTTCTAGTTCTAATAAAATGTACCTGTTGAATTTACAAGCCATTTTGGTCTCTTCCGATGTGTTCATTGAAAGGAGAAGGTCACTTTGGGATGCTGTTGAACATTTCTATAAACCTTGCAAACTTCTCACACTCTGATGCCTCAGACTGACTCATTTCCTACTTCAGCTCCTCTTTCAGATAAGTGACTTCAAGGGTTCAATGACACATTACACTATCATCTCTCTTTTCATTTGCTTCCTTCCCTCTCCCTCCTGTAATGGATGCAGAAATTTGCTTTTTTCTTCTCTTCTCTAATCCTTTTATATGTGCCAGTGACCCAGATTTACTGTTCTTCCCCCTTTGTAACCTCTCTATCCAGTTGACTTTTCCCCTCAAGTTACAAGCATGTTTGCTGTTTCCATACCCATTATTTAATTTCCTTTTTCCTTTTGTCACATTCCTCTGTCACCTTTCACTCCTGAGATCCTTAAATACACTATTGACATCAGCTATCAAGAATCCCTTTTTTACAGCTCAGACTCAACCCCTCCTTTCCTAGCTGCTGTTTTTCTTGCCCAAATGATCTGTTCAGCATTTACCAATCTCTAATGGCTACCTAATAATTTAAATTTTATAATGTGGACTCCATTTTCTTGTTCTTTAATATTGTATCAGCTTCACTGGTTTCTGTGATATTAATTTTCTTCTTCTCTTTTCTCTCTTTACTCCCTTAGCACATCCATCTAAACCCCCTTGTTTTTGCATGGAGTCAGCTCTACTTCTACAGCACACCCCAGGGCAACAGGAGATCAAAAATGTAGATATCCACCCTGCCAACACCTCCAGGTCCTGTGCATACTTCATTTGTGTCTCCTAGGCATTTTCATTTCTTGGCCAACTTGTCAGTGATTCTTAGCCATGCATTGAAGTGCCTGAAAATCTAAAAACAGTTCCTGACCCCTCCTTTCCACAGGTCCTTTCCCTTTTGTTGATCATTATAACTCACCAATTCACTTGCTGTTCAGGATGATAGAATGCTGTCTCATCTTAATTCTGTATACATGACAGAATTCCATAGAGCTACCCTGTGTACCATTTTTGGGTTAGAATCTCTCCTGTCTGGCTACTGTCATGCTACTAAAGTTCACTTTCACACTTTCACTTCCATCTTGCTTACTGTAATATCATTTATTCTGGCATTGAAAAATAAAGCCTGTACCTTCACAGGCATCCCAAAGAGTGCAGGAACATAATCCTAGCCAGTCACTTCAACTACACCAGCTTTCTCACTTCGTAACCTTCTATGGACTCCTTCCTCTATCACAACAGTTATAAACTAAATTTCCTCCTTCACTTCTAAGGTACTTCATTACCTCTTCTCTAAAATATTTCATTATCTATTGAAAGACTACTTCCAGTCCCTCTTGGGTTTATGACCTCTCCTGCCATCATTTATTTGCTGTGGCTTTCTGAATTAGCATCTTTCCACTTGTCTTCCAGATGTTTCTTAGGCCATCTTCCCCATAACTCCTCAGCAGCAATAAAACAACAACAAAAGCAACATCAGTACAGTAAGAGGTCACTGAAGTTCTTCTCTGCCAACATCTGGGTGAAAAAAACTCCAGCAGGGATCAGCTCTGAGTTCAGAATGAAAGTGCAAGTATAATCATTTGTGTTGGAAAGAATATTTGGCCTGCAAATACATTGCATACTTAAAAATATCTGATGTTTTAGCACATTCAGAGGAATAAAAGTGAAATTATTTCACTGTGCCTTGTCCCAGCCTCCTCTCTTTGCAAGTCTGAAAACTTTATGTTAGTCTGCACGTGGGCCAGGACTGCAGAGCCACAGGGCTGTTCACACACAGAACCAGATGGGGAATGCAATCTTAGCCACGTCTGGGTCTATCCTGAGCAGCATCACAAGCAGTGTTTTCAAAAGTGACTCTCAAAAAATAGTCTGTCAAAAAAAAAAAAAAAAAGGAAAGAAATTCAGTACTAAGTGCAGATCTTTTGCATCCCATCTGCAGAGTGCTAATTATACACACCGTAGTTAGTCGTCAGTGTAAGATATTTCAGAATGCTATCTGTAAGCCATCTGCCAGCTCTCTTACTCACATTCATTACATCAACAGCAAGAAATCTTCTACGTTTTTTCCTTAGGTAACAATCTGCAATAGGCAAAAGCAGTTATATGGGAATGACTTTCTAAAAATGGCTTCTTAACATACAACTGGAGTTAAGTGAACTCCAAATGAATTATTTTCAATTGGTTTTTAATGTAATATTTTGTTATGGTTTTTGATACTTCATTCAGCTATTAGGCAAGAATATCCATAGGTGTTTTATGCTACATTTTTCTATGCTTTTTATGTGATCTTTGGTAGAAACAGTAAGGAATTTGTGTGTTAAAAAAAGTACCACTAGCAATTACATTATGCAAACAATTTATTTTATGTTCCCATAACCCCAATCTTTGCATTTAGTACTTGCTTTATATTGAAAAGTTTTGTTGGTTTGGGTTTTTTTGGGTTGGTTGGTTTTTTTTTTTTTAATGGAGGTGCATAGATAGCATTATTCCTCCTTGAGAAAACAGTTCCTTTGCAAAATTTTCCTCCTTTCTTTTTAATAACTGAACTACTTTAAAAGGTATAATCTTACTGCACAATCAGCTACAGGAAACAATGCTGAAAGGAGAGGAGGAATTAAGAAAGAACATTCACAAATAAACAGCAAGCACCAACTGAAAAAGTGAAACACATTCAATTGAGTACCCTCACACAACTTCTCAATATTAATAGAATGACATTGTACAAATGATCAAAAGACAACCTCATAAATAACAAAATGCCTTTTATTCAAACACATATGTAAGACTTGAAGAGCTGCACTCAGTTCCCAACTGCTTAAGAGATTCCTGGAATGACATTGTGCATATTGTTTCAGGGGGAAAGAAAACCAAAGAATAAAAAAAAAAAAATAAATCACACCTTAAAGCCACAGAAATAGTTCTTTATCTCAGCCTTTGTCTGATTGCCTGCTAAAAACACACTTCATAAGAACCTCCAGCACTTACTTAAATGTACCCAGCACTCATGCCATTAGTGCCTTAGGTAGAGCATGAGTCACTGCTACTACTGTAAAATACACAGGGAACAAGACAATCTTGACCATACCATTAATCCTGTTGTTGTTAAATACACTAAGCATCATGAAACCTATGATCACAGTTGCTTGTTGATGATGAATTTAAAGTATAAGCTCAAAAAAACCCACAAAACCAAAAGCAACTAAAACACAATGAGAAGCTGATCCAAGAAAAGAATGATTTCTCACATGCTAAGAAGAATTACAAGGTTCAAGGGCTTTTGCTTCTGTTCAGTATGTTGCAACACCAGAAATTCTAAAAAAATTGTAGTCTCCTATTATTTTTGTAAGCATTAGGCGTACTGCCACAATACCTTACTGTTCTAACCAGAGATCAGCAGGTTGCCATAGTAGGAATTGTTCAAAAACAACAAAAAAAAAAGAATTTCTTTCACAAAAAGGATAAAATTTAGTAAGAATTTTAAACATCTACAGACACAGAGGAGACTTTTTTGGACAATAACAAACAAGATAATAAAGATGACAGGCAAATGTCTACAACCAAATTCTTGGCACATTAACTTCTCCAGAATCATGAATCAAATCATCCAGGTAGGCTCTGTCTCCATGAACAGCACCTGTCAGGATTTCCCAATGGAAAATCTCAAGAAAACATTCATGAAACCAGAATCAGTTCAGGGGAAAACCAAACCAAACAAACAACAAAACCCACAAAAACCAAAACCAAAGCACCCTCCCTACAACACACAATCAAACTGCATACTTTCTTCTTCCTTCTTATGAACATGAGCTGCTACCTTCACCACCCTCACGCCATCTGATAGAGTTCATCTGCTGCCAGTACACTGAGTTTACATTCTTATTGCCAGAAAAAAATTGGCTATTTGACAGCAAGACAACTAACCTGATGGAGCTAGAACAGATTGTAAGAAAACCATCTCTATAGATACCACCTCAACATAGCTGACTAATGTCTACTGCAGCTGAGAAGACAATGTGATCATTTCCCCTAGTTATGCCAAGGTAAGGGCCAATGGACTCCAGCTTAGATTTTGCCACAAAGCAGCTATCTGGACTTAATTATTACCCTTTAAAAGCACATAATTGTGGAGAAATGAGTATTTACCATCACTGCACAGACAAACTGTAAAGAGTTCATACAGGCCTATGCTGAGAGAAATTATATCCAAGATGTCTAGAAAACATTCCTGACATGTGAAGGAACTTGAAACAGTGAATAGATTAGGGTACTCTCACATAGATCAACTGTCCAAGAAACCACAGGTGAGAGGAGAGGACTTGCCTATGAGGATGTTGTAAGGGATGGTGTCAAAAGCCTCGCTGAAGTCAAGGAAGACAACATCCCTGTCCTCCCCTCATCTGTCCATCCAGCCATTCCCTCATAGAAGGCTGTCAGATTAGTCAGACATGAGTTCTCTTTGGTGAATCATCCTGACTGCTTCTGCTAACCCTTTTTTCCTCCACATGCTTTGAGATGATGCCCAAAATGGGCTGTTACACTACCTTTCCAGGGATAGAGGTGAGGCTGAGTAGCCAGTAGTTTCCCAAGTCTTTTGTTTCAGAATATTTTTGTGTTGCTGTGTTTGGAGCAATATTGTGTTGTTCCTGTTTCAGAATTTGTTTACTTGTTTTTTTTAAAGCCATCCCACAAGCACTTCTGTTTGAATTTCTGCTAATCCACGTTCTATCCTGATCCCAGGATAATAACTGTAAGAACAATAGGGCTGAGTGAGAAACATCCTGTTGAATCCATGACATTCTGAAATCAGATCAGCAGCGTGGATACTAAATCAGGTGGCTAATGAAAACCTATCATCTAGGAAGCAAGACCTTTCTCACATAGAAAGCAACCATTTGGTTACTGTGCAAATGGAGTCATACAGACTTCATACTCTCCAAGAATCTCTCTCAACACCCTCAGATGCTTTCTTTTCCACTTCATTTGTTTCAAAATAAACACTCTTCTTGGAACACAAGGTCTTACTTTCCAGTTACATTATGGTTTTCACATGTGCCACATGCACTGCCTCCAAGAGCTTTTCAAAGTGATGTGGTTAGCATGAGGAAGAAAGAAAAGGCAGGACAAGTTTGAACAAGATCAAGCAAGCACATGGAAGTTCAACTAGATAGGAGG
Source organism: Corythornis vintsioides (assembly GCA_025447755.1). Classification (NCBI taxonomy): domain Eukaryota; kingdom Metazoa; phylum Chordata; class Aves; order Coraciiformes; family Alcedinidae; genus Corythornis; species Corythornis vintsioides. The sequence continues at coordinate 105,532 of JAOEGS010023312.1, forward strand.
GTTGCATTTGTAGAGGCTCACCTCTTGTTGACTTTATGGAAGTGTTAAGTATTAAGAAGGAATATCAACAGCAAAAGTGCAATGACTTATCAAACTCAGCCTGAAAAGATACTTTCCAAACATAAGACAATATAGAAAAGGGCACAGACCATGTTTACAAATGAGTGAAAAAAAAGGAGCAAAACCAGAATTCTAAGTAATCAGTCTGGAGATGTAGGCAAACATGGACTTTAACAGAGCCTTGGGGAAAAGGACAAGATCTGAAACTCTACAACACAGTAATAGAAGGGGGAAAAAAGCCCTTCATTTCCACACTGTCAGTAGACTAGTACAGCATGGGTGATGATAACAAGGAAGTCAAAAGATGGAAGTTTGCAGCAATTAAAAGAGGCTGGGGGCAATTACCCAGGCTCCATTTCCTGGCTGATAAGAGACAGAAAGCTAGCTCTTCAAGGGGCAACAAAAGCAAAACCATCAAGATAGGAGCCTGACATGGTGGGGAGAAAAAAAGCAAGTATTAGCACTACAGTGTTACCACTCTGGGTGACAGGAGTAGTAGCCATTGTGTCTTGTAAGGGATGCAGAAAAGTGATGGGAGGAAAATCGATCATTCTGTGTGCACAGTTTGTTAGTAGAACACGTCCCCTGCCCTGGCTGTGCCTCCAGAAGGGACAGCTGCAGACCGAGGTGTTATGGAGAGCTCAGTTGCCTCCTTGCAGTGATTCTTCCACTGCCAGCTGAATGTGTTGGTTCAGTGACAGCCAGGAAAGCCCAGACAAATTCAAGCATGTGTAGTATACTAAATAAATAGCACATGGTACTCTATTAGCACTTTATAGTGCCTTGATATTGTTACCTCGTTATTATAAATGTGTATTTCACCCTGCAGTGGTGAAAAGCTCTATTTTTCAGTGAATCTGACACCAAAAAGTTCAGTGAATCTGACTCCATGTAAACTGTCTGTCCCTTGAAAGGAGAAACTGAAGAAAAAAAAATGAAGAAACCTTGAAAACTTTGAAAATGCATACACCTCTATAAATGATTTACTGCCTCTTCTCTATACACCTTATTTCTTCATTTGCAAAGGTCACCTCTTTTAGAAGCTAAGACACTGAAACAAGGGTAATAGCTGGATTCAATAAAACAGGTACTTTGTAAATCCCACTTTGCTTTTGATTCTTCCCCACACTACAGAGCTGAAAGCTTTTTAAGGAATTCTCCACACCAAAAGAACAATCACTAATAGCATCAGAATAGAGCTCTCTTTTTCCAGCCCAGAAGAGATGTGACTGGAGAATGCCAGGGTGCTCTGAGCTAATTCACTAAAACTTGTGAAATAGCTTTTAGAACTTGTTATTTTCTCCTTGCACAAAAGCTGGATAAATAATTTATGGAGCAAATTTAGACCTTTTCTCTTGCTCCACAACTGACTGCTGTTCATTTAGCACTGTGCTTGGATTGCTTTCCCAAAGCAAGATGGCATTAGTAATCCTTGAAGATTGTTTAACTGATTTCCTTTGATTTTTAATCAAACTCTACTGTGGCTTTGGTGCTTCACTACCTGCATCATATACCACAGCTATCTTTCATGAGGGCCTTGTTCTCTTATTTTATGGCTTAACTGTTCTAAAGTACCACTATAATTTATTTGACAGTCCTCATGCATTCTCACAGAAATCTGTCCCCTGCATCTTGGCTTGCACAGGTTTGGCATGTTCATACAAGACCAAACATATATCCTAATGAAGTTTTAACCAGCAAGTTCACAAGGCATTTAGCTGGTTCTTAGGCCTCCAGCACCAACAAAGTCAACAGATCATTCTTTCAGCTTCTCTCAGTAACCAATACAAATCAAAGCTATGAGGCTGATGTTGTCAGAATAAGCATCCCAAGTAACAGCTTAGCTTTCAGGTGTATCTGCAAGTTAAGTAAACTGGTTCTTTATATCAAAGTCTACACACCACTGATATCTAGAACCAGAATCTTTTCAATAAATAATCTTCTCTTAGTAAAGCTGAGCCTTAAAAAAAAAGGTTTCATTTCTAGCATTTTTTGAGCTTTTTAAGTCCAAAGAAAGGGAAACCCACAAGAACACCTACTCTCCATGACAAAAAAAATCCCAAACTGAAGAACTAAACCAGTATGAGTCAGTATTATAACCAGTATCCAAAATCTGTGTGTCATTGTTATAAAAATGAATCAAGCTTTATCCAGCTATTACTGTTCTTGCTGACAAAAAAAAGTGTGGATTATTTTATTCCTTTTACAGTCCTTGGAACTTGGTATTGCAGAGCTCTTCCCCATACAAGTGGGGAAAGAAAAAAGAGGGGGGAAAAAATAAGGGAGCTTTGTGCATCTGTATCCATCATCTTTCATGTATGCAAATAACAGATGAGTGTTTATATTTTGGATTAGAGTTTTGAATTGACAAACAGCAGGTAAATGCATGCCCTCAGTATCTAGGTTACATCCTTTAGGAACTGGGCCTAATGTTCTCTTTCCATGAAAAAAAAAAAAAAAAGAAAAGAAAAAAAAAGATTCAAAGAAGAAATGAGAAGTTGAGAAATGAGCTTACTTCAAAATATGCCAATAATGATACACAAATGCTTGCCAGTAGCACATTAATTACATTCTTAAAAAAGTTAAAGGTTCAGAAAATGTAAAATAAAGTACAAGATATAATGAGATGTAACAAATAAGAACCAGAAATAGCTGTGTCGTAAGTCAGAGCAATGTGCAGGCTTATTTACAAGCCACAGGAAAAATAATCACACTTATGTTCACATAAAAACCTTTCCTAAACCTCCCATTTCCTGTATGTCGATGCATGCAGCTGCCAGATTTTAATAATTCAAATTTCACAGTGGATTCACCTCCACTTGTGACCCTTCTCCCTGGTGGGCTAACAGAGAGGGCCCAGAGGCTGGCAGAAACCACACTGCCTTTCCCAGTAAACCCAAACTGGTCATGACTGCACAGCTGCACAGGGCAGAGGCAATACCCAGCCCAACTGGAGCGTGACCAACACAGACAAACAAACACACACCGTGATCAAAGCCAACGTGTGCAGACAGGACTCTGGCTTCTGCTCTCATCTACTGGGAGCACCGTGTGGAACTGGGAGTCCCAAAAGACCTTTGTAAAGCCTGACCCAGCTCCACAAACTGCCATTACAGGAGACAGCAGAATCTCAGTGTTTGGTGGGTTTGTTTGGTTTGCTGGTTGGGGTTTTTTGGTCTTTTTAGTTTTGCCTGCTCTTCTTTCTCTAGGGTAATTCTGGCCATTTTTGCCATACAGAGGGAGACTGTGGGAAGTGTGATCATCTCCTATCAGCAACTTCAAAACATGAAGGCAGAGAAAAAACAGCCAACGAGACCATGTAAGAAAGCTCAAGGCCAAGACCAGAATTTCAACCTGTGTCCTTGAGCGCTCTGTGTGCCTTGAAGTCTTAGATCACTACAGCTGTCTCACTGAAGGACCTTCAAAGCACTCTGTATATTCTGCTACATGAAAGAAAGATTTCCAGTGCTACTCTCAGTTTGAGCAAGAGGAATATCATATATATGCCTTATACTGGCAAATAAACAGAGGTGAAAAATGGCTACAGCACAGATGTGCTTGAGAACAAACATAGCTAAATAAATGAAAGTGAAACCACTGTAGCAGTGAGTCACGTATAGCAAAAAGAATCTACCCACATATGCCTGTTATTCTTCAAGACAGCTCAGTTTGTCTAGATGGATCAGCCTTCCTGCTCTCTTCACAACAGGGGACTGACAGTATACTATTCACCTATATTTTTTTAGCAGAGCCCATATTTAATGGCACTTTCCAAACTGTCTCACAATTATGGTCCCTTCCAAAACAGGAACCCACTACAGATGGACTAAGCACTGCTGAAAACTGGGGGAAACAAAGCAAAAGAAGACTGCTCAGTACACCAGAAAAAAAACCAAACCAAACCAACCAACCAACCAAAAAACCAACACACCTCTATAAAGAGTTTATGTGAGAAAACTCTGCTATTTGCAATTAATTATTATGTGATTTGCCTGTTTAAAATTTTTCAGTATCCCAATCAGACTAATTAACCTATACATCATGAGTCCTAGCCCTACAAATTTAAAGGGCAAAATTATTATTTCGTTTCACCAGATCCTTGTTTTTGCTTCATTGTAAATGAGAGGACATTGAGGAGTATCATGCGTTCTGCAAACCTCAGCCTTTGGCAATAAGTATGAACCAATGCTCTTGCAGTTCCAAAACAATTTATAAATACCTGCATTAAGTGAAATAAATAATTCAGTTTGCATTACACCCAGTACAAACTGCTTTATGAACCCTGGTAAAAATACAGAGCGAGCAGGTACTTGGATGCAGTTAGCAGATAAAATCTGGGCTAGGGTGAAGAGGACTGACCTTTGCTTTGACTCTCAAACACTGTCACACTATTGATATATTTTATTGGCATCCACACTTTCATACTGTCTCTGAGGCTTCAGCCTCAGCTTACCTGTGCAGCTGAGGTGATATTTAGAACAGTGCCACAGAGAAGGGATGCCACCTCATGCTATGTGACTTCAGTAGCCCCGCTGGCTCCCATCGTCGCAGCCTGACAGCTTGACATTTCCCAGTGTTCAGTCCCCATTTCTTCAGCTCCATGGCTGAAGAGCACAATTCTTGCTCTTCTTCATGACCCCCTGCATGAACCAAAGTGAGCTTATGAGATAAAACTGACAAGTTCAAAGGACCCACATCAGAGTTTGAACGGTGTTTTTTTCAGTAGCTCTAACATGCTTTACTTTTTACAAGGGGCTTTCACAGACCATAAGGAATAGTGCAGCATTTCTTGTTCTAAGGAGACTTCAGCTAATGTTTTTTCCTCTAGTCCTTATTCCAACCCCTCAGCATGACAGGGATCCTAGTGTTGCTGTTGGAAAGTGAGATGATATCCTTCTTTTTACAGAAGTTACTTAGCTTGTTGCCAATAGCTTCCAGACATCAGTGAGCTAAGGGCTCAGCCGTGGAAGAGGCAGTGCCATCCTTATCCCCACTGCTACTGGAAGGGTCAAACCCAACGAGGTTTCTGTGGATCACACCTGGAGGATAAGGATCAACAGAAGTGATTCTCCCAGATCAGGCTGTAATCTTTAATTTTTTTGCTATTTACAGATGTGATAATTCAGATCTACATACTCTGTGACCTTCTCCGTTCTAAATGCAAGGAAAATGCTACTAGAAATATATCCACAACTTTTCATTTGAACAGTTTGAGTCATTTTTCAGTCCTTCTTGAGCCCTTTGGGCTGGTTCTCTGAAAAAGCTGAAGTCACCTTGTTTTTCTGACCAAAGGCTTTGGAGAAAATTTTAAAACCCAAGAGTGTTCCTGGCAATCAAGCCTCAGCTTCACCCACACAATTATTTGTGCCAGTGTTTGCATGTTTGTCTAATCAAGCAGCTGAAAAACCATTATAAAATGTTTTTGATCAATAGCCTGTAGGCACAGAGCTCGTAGGCACAGAGCTCAAACACAGAATATTCACCATCAATCAATAGAGTAAACATTCAAAAATATTTGTTGAAAAAAACCAAAACCTGAGTAAACCACAGTCTGCTGACAAATATACTGCTAATGCTAAAAGGAACATTCTTCTAAATGCTATTCTTTGCAAACTATTCATTGCTTTCCAACTATATATTTAAGTAATTTAAAGCTTGCTGGAAATTACAGAAATGTTTCAGATTTAACATTTCTTTTCAGATCAAGAGAAAAAGAGCCTAGTTAGAAAAGAATAATGGATCTGCAAAGGGGGGGATATTAAGAAAAACTTAAGACATTTGCAGTGGCAGTTTTTTAAACCAACCAACACAGGCAAGAATCAGCAAATCTGTGCTCTTCACACAAGCATAGCAAGGGGCATGGGAAGGAATGATATACTATTGTAATTGTATATTTTCCTATTCAACCAAGAATTTCTGAATTCTCAGAATTTTAACCTAGTAGGTGGAAGCTTACTTAACAAACAGTATGTTAAGCACAGGGGTTTTTATGCCTTTCTGAAAAAATGTGATGTCACGTGGGTAAGAGAGCAGTGTATTTCATTTGGAACACTTCAGGTGTGGGTATGAAGAGACAGACATCTCACAACTAAACACTGCATTGATTTTTTCAATGTATGATGATCAATATGTAAGCTGATTTAGCAATGCCTGGACAGTGTTCAGCTGTATATATTCCTCAGTGCTTCAGGTTGCTAAGCCATAGACTGTGGTGCACTGATTACACTTTGCAGTGTTATAACTCCAACAAAATGACAATCTCAAAGTATTTTTGAAACACATATGAATTACTCCTCAACAGCTGAAGCAAAGAGAGGTTCAGGGACACAAAAACCAGCCTTGATTCAACTCTCAAACTGCAGTTTGGCACGTGGCAAACAACTACAGTCCAAAAGTTCATTAGAAGCCTTCAACAACATTCCTCTTTACAGCCCTGATCTTGCTAAGGTGATGCAAACAAATGAAAGAGTTTTAGCTGCAGAAATAAATTAGTTCATAAATCATACAACTGGGCCAGGAGTCAGCTCTCTCTACTCCTCTTAGTCATCACAACAGATTTTCTTATGTCTGGAAATTAGTTGGGACAGCAGAAGGATCAGTCATCCTAAAGTAAATATCACAGATAAAAATGAACAGCAAGCATCACCATATTGTCAGATCACTGCCCAACTCATACCAAAAAGTCCAAAATTAAACTGCAGAGAAAGAGCTAATAGCTTTGCAGTGGGAACAGCAAATGCCCTTGTCAAAAACGTGGCACACAAACCTAAGCCATCATTTCCTCTTTCAAGCTAAATAGACAGCTAAAAGAACTAAGGGTTAAAACCACTAAATGTAGAACAAAACTCAAAACAGGAGACACATTACCTTTCAGAGAAAGCACATTCTTTTCTTCCCTTCCCTCCAAAGAATTTTAAAATGCATTTAAAGAAAGAGACATTGATAACCCAATTGAAAAGAAGCCAGAATGTTTGGAAGTCCTACTTTGAGATGCTCGTGTAGGCAGAAAGGAAGAACATAATTATGCAACGAAATATAGTATTAGCTGTCCAGTCAATAATTAATGGGGTTATTGCAGGAGTAGGGAAACCATCAGTTCTCAGACTGCTTTCATTTATCAGGTTTTTTTTTCAGCCATTTGTTCCAAAGGCATGTTATTCAAACAATAAAATATGGAAAATACATTGGAGGACATGCAGCTCAAAGGTGAGATTAACTGAAGGAGGTAATATTAATGTAACTGTTCTCAAGTATCTATTGCTTCAGTACACAGCTCATTCCTCAGAGCTGCACTACAGCAAAATACCATAATTGTCTTTTTATCTCTGAGCTCTGTATTCATACTTCTTTTATTTTTTTTTTTAAAGAAAAGATTAATATCAAGGAATGCCAATTTCTCCCAACTTGCTTGGGATTATAAGAAGCATTGGTATGCACAGTACATCTTGAAAGATTCTCTCCTCTGCATAGATGATAGACTGGAGTATCAAAGTTTCTGATTCACCTCTTAGCTGAAGTTGTTTTCACTATTACATTTAAAACCTTTAAGCTTCAAGGCTTGATCAAGCATTAACATATCACTAACACAGAAGCCCTGGTGCTTGAGAACAAACACTGGGTGAATAATGTGGTGTTAGAGATCATGCTGAAGATTTTAACAGAAACTGAGTGCACCACCTCCTTACACACTGAACCTGTCTTCTCATGGAGTTGCTTTTATCTATTTCCACATACAAAATATGTTTATCAGACAACAGGGTCTGACCTCCCGGGTCAGAAAACAGACATAACTGTTAACATAAATATAGCTAGTGCACCTGGATCATACATACATACTGAGGATATGACCTCTATTTGCAGTGAAGTAGCACAAGCATCTCCAAATGAAAGAACACAGTGTCTGAGAGATAGTTTGCTTAGCAGCAGGAAGCCAATTAGAACAGATTCAAAAGGTCAAATTAGCCAACTATTTCTGATCTTACACTGAAGTCAGCAGAATTATTTACATAGATAGATAGAAGGAGCTTTGCAGCAATGTAAGATCAACCTAAACCCCATGCTCTTTCTAATGTATCATTCCAGTCCTTTCCTAGTTACATGTTTCTCTCATTACTTGAAGGCTGTTTTAAATCAACCACATTAATTTACATTTTAATTAACTTAATTAAAGTTTTTGACTAATTTAATACTGGTGTACATTCAGACTTGGGTGCCACCCTGTAGACGGTGAACTAATTTTTTTTACTTCAGATGAGGAGAAAATAAAATCAGAGTTGAAATATTCTTCTTTAAGGTAGGCTTTGCTAAGGATGCTTAACAATAAAGAGCAGCATGGAACACTGCAGAGAAGTCCATCAGTCAAAGTCAATGGCACTGCACCCATAGTCCTCCACAAAAAGCTTCTACTGCATCTGAAAGCATCAGGATTTCAATCATGAGCTGGTCAGTTGCTACAGTAGCTCAATCAGCATTTACATGCCAGACCAACTAATGCCTCACTAATATACTGGCCACACTTCAGTGGCATTCCTACAAGGGCTTCTGCAGTGGAATCAAAGGTGATGGACCACCACATCTCTCCATAATGAGATTCTGATTTCATTGTATTAGTGTTGGCTTGAAATATCTCCACTGTGACCAATGAAGTTACTTCTTATTTAATAAGATCAGGATTCAGTCTCCATCATTACTTGTGGTGTGCTCATACCAATTTCCTGGTGTGACCAACCTCCATGCCACCAAAGAGCAAGAGCACCAAAAAGCCTTGCTAGAATAGTCAAGAAAAGGGCTTCAAGCAAGATTTGGCCTTTTAGTGTCTTCTTTTCTGAATACACATGGTCCTTTCATTACTGCTTTAGATGCCAGGCTGATTCTGAGCCTCAGCACAGCACCTTAGAATTAAGCTCCTTCTTCTATATGGAAGATTCAGAATTAACAATACAAACATTTATGCAAGAGAAGAGGGACAAAGAGAGGCAACAAAGTGTGCCAAATAGGCTGCATCAGATGCTGAGCTCAGTTTTATCTGCATACTGCCAACTGCCTCCAGCATTTGTTCAGGATATTCAGTGACAGTGGGTTAGGGAGAGTGGGAAAGAAAGCAGACCGTGTACTAACTGGGATATCTGATGTTTTTCAGGATGGCAATTGCCTCTCACTGTAATGAGCAGAACACCTGCTAATGCTCCATGGTGCACTGCAGCCAGGAGAAAAGGTCAGGCTTAACACAGGGCTGGAGAACTCGCTGCAAACCGAGCATCTATTTAATCACCACAATGAGGCCAAGAGCATTATCCACGGGTAATCATATTATTTCTCAACTACACTTTGACATGCTAAAACAATATTCCACCAGAATGAGAGGCTATTTGTGCCACTGTGGGATGCTTTGAAGTTATGACCATCAATTTTGTGGATTTGTGTCAAATGTGCAGTGCATTAAAATATCTAAGTGATACCCCCTTTGAGTTTACCCATTAAGTGAACCCTTGCAACAAAATGCTTCAACAAAGATATGCTGAAAATATTTGGACAATTTCACAGAAGTATGCTAAAGATCTCATATTAATGACACAATTGAAAAAGGCACTGGGCAAAGCATAGCAAAATGATTTTATCCAGCAGGTCTTTGTTATTATTTCAATGGAAAAAAAAAGTAATGCAGTAGCTCAAAGAGGAACTAAGTGAAAGCATTACAGTGAAGAGAAATCTTTAACATGTTCTCAACCATTCTCATCCTTTTCCTGGGCTTAGGGGCAGTAGGTACCTACAAACATGTTTATCTTATGCATAAGTATGGGGGTAGTTATTTCAGTAGCAGAGCTAGCATTCATTAAAATCTCTGCAATGTGCTATTTAGTCAAATTGGCTTAATAAATACAGTAAGAGCATGGCAACATAATTCTTAAAAAATCCTAACTCATTTGTCCTAAAAAGTATGAAAAGTATAACTACTCTAATGTAGTAATGTAAAAAGGCAGACATTAATCCTTAGTCTGGTCATTATTATAACCACAGTCACATGAGCAGACCAAAAGCAAACACTGCTCAGTGTGTACTACTTCCAGAAAAGTAGGGAAACTGAGCAGAATATTCCACTAACAGAGCCAGGTAAGTTTAATTGAGAAAATCAGCTAGCATTCCACATTTCAGATTCCTGTTTCCTCCACTACCCCCTGCTCTTTCCTTATAACCTGCTGTACTCATTATTAGGAAGCTCAAACTCTTCCTTCTCTTCAAACCTGAACACTGCCCCAGTTTGTGTTCAGTTTCCAATTAGAATTTAGCTGCAGATGACAGATCAGTTGGAGACAGTGGGGAGAGGTGGGGGTCTTGCTGGAAACACTGGCCTTTGTGGATGAGCTCTCAGGCTTCTGCATCATGTTTCCATGCCAACAGACAGCTTATGAAGAGGCAACTGAAGAAGCAGAAGAAAAAGTACCATTAATTGCAGTTCACTTGCCTTCCAGAGGGATCACTGCAGGAACAATGAACATTTACACACAATCAAACATAACTCTGAAAATAAAGTTTTCACCTTACTCTCCACAATACCCGAGTAGACTTTCTGTACAGCTTCATCTTTCCAGAGCACTGGAATTAGGCATTCAAGGTATATCTGAATCACAGCATCTTACAATACCAGGTTGTAAGGGACTTCAAGGATCATCTAGTCCAATCTTTACATGAAATAAATCTGCTTCAACACCAGACTGTTCCCAGTGTTTTCTCTACCAAGGTCAGGGTCTAGCCTGTTCCACAGTTAGACTGCTCAAGTCAACCTCTGGCCTTTGAGTGTCTCAGCCCTGGATTTCCAAACAGCAGTTACATGGTGCTCTGTGCCCATAGAGTGCTGGCCAGAGGCCAATCCCTTTCCAGTGTCTTAATTTTGGGGTTATCACAAGCCACTGTTGCAAGTCTCCTCTGCTACTCTGCCAAGTCCATTTGGCTCTGACCACATGAAAGGATTACACAGACACTGGAAGTGGGACTGAAATTGCAGGCTGAAATAGAGCAGTACATACAGCTACATTGCTAAGTAGGAGGTATCTACATTTCCAGAACAGGTCCTCTCCAGCATCCAGCATGGGATGGAACATGTACCTAAAAATCCTTATTCCCTTACTGTTTACAACAATTAATTGGACCTTGATTATCCCACATCTCTGGAGCCTGCCTTCTGAGTCTTATTCTGTTCTGAGGTTGAGATATATTTACATGCTCAGGTGACACAAGTATTAAAAGATAAAAATGAACGTTGTAAAACGTGCCGTGGGAGGAATTTGGAGTTACACATTTCAAATGCAGGATTCACCAAAAAAATACCCTGGCTCATTGCTTGAGTAGCAACATTCAAAAGGCAGTGAATTATCCAGGGGTCTATCCAGATTGCACAAACAAGGAGAAATGTTCTCCCATGTCACACAGTGACATTCTTTATCATGAGCCAAAAGCTCTCAGGCCACTTCCACCGTGCCCCAAGCAATGCTAACACGTTGTGTTATTTCTGCCCTTCAAATGAAGTTATTTGGCACATGCTTTTTACTCAATCACACTTCCAAGGATCTGCAGTTGGCAGCTTCCACACCCACGACACCCCTCCCTCCCAGGTTCCTCTGGGTACTGCTCACAACAGAAGCAGTGAGGAGGACACCATCACTCTGTGGTCACATGAAAAAGATGGAGGATGAGGCAGAGCAGCAGCAGCTGGTACAGACCCAAACTGTCTCTCTATCCCTTCCCCACAGTGATGCCCTGGGCACATCACTCTGCTTTTGCAGGGGCTCTGCTCCTTAAGTGACACAAGCAGCCAAGAGAGGGGAGAGCTGCTATCTTCATAAATGTGATACAGGGTCCCTTTGCCTTCCTGCTGCCTGGCTCCATGAACTTGTGCCACAGCTGCCCATGGACTTCAGCTCAGCAGATGCAGATGCAGTGGGAGGAATGAGCACAGCATCTCAGCCTCACTCCTAGGCAGGTGAGGGAGTTATTCTCTGGGAAGATGCATGTTTGATTCCTTTCACACTGAGGAGGGGCTTGTATCTGAGGTTTCTTTTCTGTAGGTCTGCACTTGCAGCAGTGTCCCTGCCATTCACTCTGTGATTAGATAAAAATATGCCAAACTCAGCTTGGCCTTCCCAAAACCTACCACCCAAGAAGCAGCTGTGCAACGGGCAGTGCTGCTAGCATCTTCTTGGAACAAGAGCTGGAAAATGTCATCTGTGACTTCTCAGAAAGCCTTCCACCACACTGTCCTAAAGGACTGTGCATTTGAGATAAGCTAAGTACCAGATTATAGAGTATAAACTGCCACACTGTAAAAGAGACTGTACACTGGTTGTACAGCACACAGCATCCAGTTATCCTCTGAGACAGTCTGTCTGTACAGGAGCTTCAGCACAGCTATGTAAACAGGTATCATGAGATCACAGAGCATGAAAAAGCAGCACTTCATTTGAAGGGGTTAAGCTGCATGTGGCCCAGTTCCCATGGGACTCCCAGTAGCAGTCGATGCCCAGAGCCTGTAACGGAGCTTTTCTGCTTAACAGCTACCCCTTAATTTCAAACGAGATGAGCAGTACATCCCTACTGATTTTCAACACTGTTTGTACATCTCCTGGACTTTTATACAGTAATAAATTGGGCATGATGGTAATTTGTCCCCAACGTTTGTATCTCCTATCTCCTGGCTTCATTAATGATCTCAGCTCTGTCTATTTAAGCCTCTGTTTAATGACACCATTCCCTGTCTTGGCCATTAATGCCTTTACAGTTTAATGCAGCATGACAAATGAACACAGTGCATTTCATATAGTTGCAACTACAGTAATGCCTCATTTGGTATTCCTAGCAAATGGAAGTAGAACAAGCAGACAAAAATGTGCTAGAAATGCAAACAGGCTTAGGGAAAATATTTGGTGTTTACAAGTTGCACGCTGCTTCAAGTGTTTCCCATTTCTGTATACAGCTGAATTGAGTTTTCATAGCAGTTTAGGTCACAATTGAATTAATTGCACTAAAAAGGACTTTGTATTTTGCTGATTGCTCACTTTCAATTCAGTACAGTTGCAGAGCTGCTTCAATTCAGCCATTGGAATACAAGTATCTTAAAGGTTACAAAGTCTGGAAACTGTTTTGCTTGTAAGAGGCTGTTGTACTGAATAGCCCACAAATATATAATTATTTTTTTTTTCCTTCATGTTTTCTCAGTGTTTCTCACTGTGATACTAATTACTAAATGAATCCATGGGCTATGTGTCAGAAAAACGAGGAAGAAACACATTTCTTAAACTGTTAAGTCTCAGTCTGTTTCGATCCTTTTTTCTGACTGTTCTGTCCTGCTCTCACTAGTGACCTCCTGTGCTGTTGATGTGGATTTCTTTATATCTTTTAAAATATCTAATGTTTATTCATCCTTTCTTTGCCTTGATGTGAATCAGGGCTTATGGCTTTGTTTAAGGTGTTACTGTAACATAGGACAGTCAGATACAAGATGTACAACCTCATTTCCTTGACTACTTTAAGAGTCTTTTCCAACCTAAATGACTCCATGATTCTACGAATAGGTCAAAACTCCCCTCTCCCTGGGAATGATTCTTATAGTCACACTCAGTTTAACACACCTCCCTTCAAACTCCTGTCTCCATTACACTTTTTTCATCTCTAAGGCAAAGAGATCTTGGAGTGACTATTATCAATGGACAAGGGAAGAGCCACTGATGTCACCTATTTGGCCTCCTATAAGGCCCCAGACATGGATCCCCCACAACAACTTTCCCCTCTAAAGTGGAGAAATATGCATTTGATGGATGGACCATTGAGTGGATAATGAACTGTCTGGATGGTGCATTATCAGCAAGTGGCAAGGCTGACATGCCAGAGGGGCAGGATGCCTTCCAGGGGGACCTTGACAAGCTTGAGAACTGGGCCCACGTGAACTTCATGAAGAAAAGGCTCCAGGGAGACTTTATTGCAGCCTCCAAGTACTTAGATGGGTCTATAAGAAACATGGGGATGGACATTTTCATAGGGCCTGTAGCAATCAGACGTGTAATGGTTTTACACTAGAAGAGGATAGATTTAGATGAGGTTTAAGGAAATTTTTTTTTACAATGAGGGTGATGAAACACTGGAACAGGTTGCTCAGCAAGCTGGTAGATGCCCCAATCCTGGCAACAGTCAAGGTCAGGTTGTAGAGGGTTCTGAGCAACCTGTGTGAGTTCAAAATATCCCTGCTCACTGCAGGGGGGTTGTGTTAGATCACCTTTAAAGGTCATGGCCCTTCCAACCCATAACATTGTGATCTATGATCTTTGTTTCTCACCTTTCTGTTTGCATCAAATCCACAATTTCACTGATGCTTTATCTTAATCTCTCCAGTGCTGACAAAACAACATCTTTCCCTCTGATAACTAGGTCACTAGTGCACTGGATGTTGCTCACTTTTCTTATCACAGTATCCCTTTATTCCTAACTCTAGCTCATATACCCCTCTACTGTGTTTCCAGAATATTTCTTCCAGAATCATCTTCCCAAGGGAGCCCTCAGGTACATTATTTCCTAACAAAAATTATTCTCAAAGAAAAGCAGGTATAAACCCAGTGGAGGTGGCTGTTCTGTCTTTCACTGTCTAAGAATAAACTTCATTATGCTGTGAGCAATTTGTTAGACAACTGAGTGACAGAATTATTGAAAGATTACATTTAAAAATTAGCTGAAGGTGTTACAAAGCTGAATATAATAAAATCTGCACACAATTTCAGAATTATAAAAGATCTGCTTCAGCAGTACTTAATATAGACAACTTGTTACTGCAACTTGCAACTTGTTACTGCATGAGTGCAAGTTCTAAGAGACATTATTTAAGAAATTACTGAGTAACTCACAAGAGCAATGCTGACATCACTGTGTGATCCTTGAAGCACTTCAGGTAAGTTCATCCCAAAAAAGAGCACATAGAAACCTCTTCAAATGAGTTGGCATTGAGCTTTAGATACATGCATGTTGCAAACATATCAGCCAGGACTCACCCCACTTCTTTGTTCTGAGTTGTCAATGAACACACCAATCCAAAAATAAAAGCAAACAACCACTCAAAAATCACAGCTGCAAAAACCCTGGCCAGATATAAACCCCCTTGAAAACTCATGGGACTACTGGAAGCGTTTGACATTTGCTCAGTTATTCAGAAGCAACAGATGCCAAGAGTGAAGATAAATGTCAAAAATGGTTTCATTTCTGATAACAACATATTTTCTAAGCTTTTTTTTAAATATATTTCTCATTTAACTACAAATAAGAGTCAGCTTACACGAGTTTGCTCACAGCATCTTCTCCCACATTTTCAGTACTTCCAAGAATGGAGATCTCAGCCTCTCCAAACAAGCTATTCCACCATCAGGTCAGGTGGCATTTGACCACACTCATGAGTAAATAAATACCCAACCAAACTTATGCAAAAAGCATCTCCCACATTCCAACTTGTGGCCACTGCCACATCACGGGTCTTTAAACAGCAGTGAGACCTGACCTTTGTCTCCTTCAGCCTGAACATTAAAAAGATCCCCTCTCAGTCTTCTTATGTTTCTGACCTCAATAGCTTCCTGTCCTTGAAAGTTCTACAGTTTAATCAGAAGTTGCACAGAAAAGCATTTCCTTTTATCAGTTCTGAATTTCCCTTTTTAATGTAATCATGTTTATTTCCATCCTCTAATTTCAATCAGTTTGATTCTTTGACTGAAGTTAAACATAATGAGATAAAAGAATTAGGTATAAAACTATTTCAAGGCAGCGTCCCTAAAAGGAATTAGGTATAAAACTGTTTCAAAGAGGTGTCCCTAAAAGGAATTAGGTATAAAACTATTTCAAAACAGTGTCCCTAATAGTCTGTTTTCCTTGGAGATAGATCTCAATTCCCTTAATCTCCATTTTCTTAGTGAAACACCAGAGAGTAATCACCAGTTACTGCTATCTGGCCACTTTGTTGTCTTTTTCTGTGTTTTCCATAGCACTGCAGTTATCCACGGGTGATATTTTATTACACTCCTACAGGTGCTATTAATTTACAGGCAGAAATGCATTGTTTTCCTTTCTGCAGTTTAATAAGGATTAGCCAGTACAGTTACTGCAGAAATAAATCACAGGAAATGATTTCCAAAAGTATACTTTTGTTTAGTACAAAACTGCTTAGACACTGTGCCTACTCAGCTTTGAGGCTGATGAGTCTTCTCAAGAGCACTGAACCCACAAACTTTGATTTTTTCTCTCCAGAGGTTATTATAGATTTCCATTGGTTTGTGCATTGAGGGATTCCAAACTGTATTTTCAATTGATTCCAGTCCTGTGGTATTTAAATAACAATCTTAAAGAAGTGCATTTTAAAAGACCCTTTGTGGGCCATCAGATATTTTACCAATTCCTTATAAAATACTGTGCAATTCAGGGAAGAAAAAAAAAAAAAAAGAAAGAAAGAAAAAAAGTCAATTTCATGGCACTAATGAAAGGGAAATGAAGTATTCTGTAGTCAAAGAGCTTGAAAATGTTGATGTCCCCCAGGACAGCTCATTATGTCCATCTGAGAGAGAACAGCCTTTGCACTGCTTCACTATAGGAAAACATACCTTGGCACAAAGTTCCCATAACAGCCTAGAGTTCTAGCCACTCTTACCTCTCTTGAAATAGAATCCTGACTTCCTGGTTTTTTTTCTTTAATCAGAGAGAAACTCCTGTAAGAAAGAGTAAAAAGCCAGAAGTTATTCTGGAAAAAACAACGAGGAAAATATTGCTAAAGTAGTATCAGGAATCCCATCTTTCAGAAGCTGTGGGAGAGGATCAGAACAGAGGTTTCCACAAGAGCAGAGGCGAAACCAAGTCAATCCAGCCTTTTGTTTGCAGATTACTGAGAAGTGATGTGACAGCAAACAAGATCAATAGACCTACAAAATCAGGGAAGGGTTCTGCAGATGCTGTCTTAACCTATTCACAGGTTCAAGTATTACTTATGGTGACAGTTATCAGAGATCACTTGAGAAAGTTGGCAAGCTTGCAATACTATCCTTATTTTCATAGAGCTGAATGTATAAAAAGTGGATGTGGAAGCAATGCTTAAGAAAATTCTTATTGTCCAAATCACATAGAAATTTTCACTGCTGCTTCTAGCTTTTGCTTCTTCTTGGTATAAAAGCCCCAGCATTTATATTTATGACACAAACCAGAGACACACAGGATTACTCACCATACCTTCATTTTTAAAAAGAGAGTTGACAGTAATACTGCATGAAATTGTATCTGGAGATTCTGTCATGCTTTTTACTAGTTTCATGCAAGTTGCCTAGCAGTATCAGGCAATAAATGTTCCACTCTAAGTACATTTATAAAAAAAAAAAAAAAAGTTTTTCCAAACCTTGGTAAAAAATAAAAAATTAAAACAAAACAAAAAAAACCAAATACCCCCAAACAAAACAACACAACCAAACAAACAAAATGTTTGATTGCCATAATTTGCTATTTTTTACTATGGAAAATTCTTGTGTTCTACAGAGATATCTAGATCCACCTCTATTCTATCCAAAGGCTCAACAATTTCAGGATAAGTCTTCGGATGGCTTCACTCCATTACTTTCAAAGTAACTGAGAAGTCCTCACTAATGTTCTGACATATCAAAGATGCATGGAAAACTTGGATGCTCAGACAAGCTCCAAAACAGTTCAGTGCAGTTGAAGTGCTTCATTTTGACAAGAGTAGAAGGGAAAAAAAACCCAACAACCCATAAAAATAAAAATAAAGAGACCCATCCAAGACCAGTAGAGGATAGTAAAAGCTACAAATAAATATCCTGGTGCTGTGCAAGCTCTATACTCTGCCAAGAGCACATCAACAGCAATAGGACTTTATTTATAGGCTGGGAGGTACAGAATGGAGAAGTGGAAGATGGGAGAAAAAAATGGGGACAACAGGACAAAAATGTATGTGGTGCAGGTGGGAAAGGAGCCACCATTGGCATGAAGGATTCAGTGTGGGGAAAAAACATTTTCATCCAACCTGCAAAAAAAGCTGATCAATAAGAGCTATGCAGTTGTCCATCAAGCACTCACTAACAAGTAAAATCTCAAGGCCATGTAGAGCTTTCTATTCATCATATTGAGTTTAGCTTTCTTCTTCATGAACACTTTTATGTGCATTCTGAATAAATCTGTGGTCAACCTGTTTATAACTATAGATTTAACATGTTCCTTATCACACAATTAAAACAAATTATCATCAACATCATGAAGAGAAGTTTATTAACTTTTGTCATGTAATTTCAACCATGGGTGTTTGCATACTGCCCAGTGACCTTAGCAGACTCTCCTCTCCTGCCTTTAAGACAAGAACAGCTAAAGCAGTCTCAGGAGACATAGCAGTCATGGTCAGCTTGTGTATTTCTAACACAAATTAAATGGAAAAAATAAACCTGGGTTAAGCTTTAGAACATTAATGGGAAAATTCCATTCTACTCTTCCTACATTTGCAGAACAATAAAGTTGCCAACAAAAAAAAAAAATCCCAAAATCACTGAACTCACTATGTAGTTATGGTAGCTTCAAACTTGTCATTACATTACTGTCAAACTAACTTCCAGGGTGATGAGAGTTATGTTATGTTACTAAAAAAAAAAAAAAAAAAAAAAAAGAAAAATAAAATGCAGCCATTCAAATCTGGAAAGATAGTTGATAAATAATTTATTTTGCAGTTTAAATTCATGTTGACCTCATTATGACCTTAGTGTTTGACAGAAATGCCAAAAAAAGGGAATTTTAGTATGCAGAGGTCTTTCTCTGAAAGGAAGAACAAAGGATGTGATGAAAGGGATGGAAAACCACAGCAAAGCGGATTTTGTAAAGCCTTCCCTAAGTGAATGGCCTGCCAGGAGAAACCTGGGGAAAAAAAAAACAAGCTTTCCTCTACAGTTTAGAAACCTAAACCTGTTCAGGCAGAATGTGCCATAAAGATATTTTCCTGTGTCCCAACTGGCTGTCCTATGATTAACAGGAGTATAAAGACACCTCAGCAGGCTACCCATGCCATGGAGTGTGTTATCAGCCAACATGGATGTCAGCAACTGTCCTCACCTCTAATGACAATTTATATCCCAAGAATGACATTTTACATCATTAGTGCTGCAGGCAAATAATGTAACATGCAGTGAAATCATTACAGTAGACTGTGATAAAAGAAGTACCAAAATATTCTTAGGCTAGAACTAGACAGAAATCTGCCTACAAAGCTACATTCTGGAGCTATATTCTTCTGTTTAAGGATTCAGAACAGATTTGAGAGATGATATGTAAAAGATACATTGATTTCATGTCCATATTCTTAATACACTACACCTCTTTTGATAGAAACTAAGATAAACTGTGGAATTATCTGGAGGGCTGTTCTGGTTTGTCTTTCTGACCTTTCCATAGCTATTTTGTAGGGAAGAGTAGCACAGTTATCCTGTTAAATCTATCACACAATATGACATGGTATAAGAAAAGTGTTCCAAAAATACCAGAAGAGGTAAGAAAATTTATGTAGACTAGAAATTCATACACTAAAAATATTTTACAGTAAGAAATTTGAAAAAAAAAAATCAGGATGGTATAAAACAGTAAGGAGAGCTAATAAAATAACATTTTACAAGGCATGCTAAGTGGCTTTCCAAAATTGTGCTATTTGTCACATATGTGCAAACTAATAAAAATACTCTGCATGCTTCTCCCCTCAGATTCATGAAATATCTTTATCAAGATATAAATATGACAGGAACTTTCTTCACTGGTAGTATATCAACTTAGTACTGAGAGGAGACTCATTCTCAGACCATGCAGTTATCTCTGAACCAACAGTTTGAGGAAAAGAATAGCTGCTTACACTTAAACATTATAAAGAAAACTAAACCAGTCTTAACCAATCCTGTCTCCCTAGCTTAATGAAGACAACACTCTTCATTAATGAAGGCATCATGAAACACTTCTGTCTCCCATCCTCATTTTATTCTAGGATTCCAGATTGTCATATTCTTTTATTCACTCCTTAGTCACCCTGCTTACAAAAGATAATTTTTATTGAGTTGATAAGATATTGTTGCAAGCTGTAACTATTATGCAGTCACAAATCAGAGTCCTGCAGGAGAAGGTAATAAGACAGACAATAAGCTCTGCTATTGCAGCTGTACTTTTTTTTTTTTTTTTTTTTTTTTTTCAAATATAATTTGCCCCACAAAAGTGCGGGTGGAAACCATGTACAAACATTTTGCTGTATCTACCTATACTGAGAATTCTTCACACTTCTTCTCATTCCATTAAAGCTAATGGGGATATTCTCCCTTTATTTCATTTGGAATTTAATAGCTAAACTGAATTTAATAGGTTGCACTTTTAAAAATAGGTATTTCTTTTTAAAAGAAAGTAATCTCTAAAGGTAAAGGAAGGAGAATCTGCACCAAAACATTCTTCAAGTTACAAAAGTAGCAGCTCACAAACCTGCCTGGCTGTTTTTGTAACAAGGAATCCATGTTAATTTGTCCTGAGCAGGCACCTGAATTTACATTTACATTACATTTTTAGGCTTTATGGACTGGATCAGTGATTTTTATCAGTGAACCATCATGTATTATTAAATTAGTGTTACTTTTCTTGGCAGTTATAACAAGAACTTATTAACATTTAATTTGTCAGAAATTGCTATTCATTGATATATCCAGTACTAGTAGAAAGTCCCAACAGACAAGTTATATACGAAAATAAGAGGAAAAGTAATACTATATCACTACTATTTCCTTAGCAGTCAATGTCACCATTGCAATAACAGGGAAAGAAGCCTGGTGTTAAAGATGGGAACAGTAAGGATTTGGGAAGGCAAAGACAATGCTTCACAGAGCTTCCTTTGAAAGAGGCACCATGCTGGGATGCTGCAGGCACCACAGCTGCACCAGGGATGTGTGTAATGCACAAGAGAGTATCACAACATCTAGTTTGAAGTAATTTTTCTTGTCAGTGTTCCTACCTGAAAGGATGGGGGCACATGGGATAACACAACTGAATCCCAGGCAGCAAAAAGAAGAATCCCTTTTAGAAGGAAGCACAAGTTGCCACAAGGTTTGGCCTAGATGTCATCTGGCTGCTTGGCTAAAGGCAAGGCCACAGCAAAATAGGCCCGTGATATAAAATCCACACTACTCCCTCATTTTTCAAGCACAGAAATGTAATTACATCAAAAAGAAGAGACAGGATTTATGACTTATGGTCAAATACAGCCAAAGTTGAAATTATAGAAATCATAGCAATGTCTGGGTTGAAAGGGACCTCTAGAGGTCATCTAGTCCAACCCCCCTGCTGAGAGCAGGGACATCTGCAACTACAGCAGGTCAACTAAGAGAAATGACAGGAGAATGTGGTCTTCAGCAGCAATAGTGTCCCTGTGTGTATTACAAGAGATTCAATCTTCATGGTTTTAAAGAAGATTTTGATTTCTTACTTTGCCAGCATTTGTAGCCTCCTACATTGCTTGCTTTCACAACAACCAGCCCTCCACCTGGCTGACTAGAAGAGCTGTACTCAAGAGAAGCCTAAGATATTATTTTAGTTAGGCCTTCCTTTAAGTAAGGATAAAATAGTTATAAACATACAGTTTGTCCTTATAGGACTCAGATTTACTCCTCATTTTCCAAACAGAGCAACTCTGAATCTTTGTACAATGTTCTGTGAAACATACACAGGTTTAAACAAGTTTTCTCTGAAGATACCTTGTTTGTATTCTCTTGTCTCCCAGACACACTGGATTAACACAAACATACTGAGCCTTGCAATGGAAAACATTCAAGGGGTTTCTTCCAGTCACTCTGCTTGCTCTGGGGCAGCATCTCTCACACCTGTCCCAAACTTAAAATTTCAAGAGTAGATCAAGGACACAAGTAAAATGGAATTATCCATAACCTGTCTACATTAGGAGTGCTGGGGCATCCCTTCAAGCCAGTTCAGAAACACAGAAAGGGAAGCACAAAGATCCTGGCTTATAAAGACACTGTCTTTTAAAGATGTCAGTAAAAGGCACTGCTTATTAGTGGAATTAGAAAATCCACAGAACACTGCACAGCAGTACACTGATAAATCACTTCAGCTGGCACCAGCACTGTGAATCTGAACTCCTCCACCTCTTGAATGGAAACCTGGGCATTAAATACATTAATTCCATCACATATAAAGCAGGCATATGTGAACAACTCATTTTGGCAATTAAGAAAACCCAGGTGGCTCATGTTTGTTGGTTTAAAAAACACCTTCTCATTTAGCAGTACAAATCAAGAATAATTGCATTAAAAATTAAGAAATCAAACCAGTACAGGAAGGGAAGCAAATCAATTTAGAGTTATCTAGAGAACAGAATTACATTCTCAGAGGAACTCTGACACTTTATTTTCAATGTCAAAATAGGAGACAAGTCAATATATAATACATTGCAGCATAAGAGATAAGCCTGACATACTAACCTAAAAATGCTTGAGTTAAATTGTTGTAGCTCTTTGCAGAGTGTTGGTTTTTTTTTTTTTGCTATGGTATTAAAAACAAATCATCTCTATTTGAAATGTTCAGTGTTTATAAAGCTGAAGGGTTTGATCTGAGCTTTCCTGTCAAAAAGCAGAGTCCATTCACAAATAATCACTAAGAAAAACATGCAACCATCACTAGCTCATATCTTAATTGGGATAAATCTTGTATAAACTATGAGACTACTGTATGCCTGCCTTTGTTAATGAGCTATCATCCTACTGTCCCACAATGTAATCAATAAACTGTGTTCAGTTCTCGTTCTTGTCACATGAAACCAATTTATCATGTAAAGCACTGTTTCCTGAGGTCCTAGCTTCTTTAGTAGCTTGCTCAGGAAAGGAGGCTATGAGGATTATGAATTAACTAAGTCATAATTATATAGTCTTCCCGTGTGTATGAAAAGAAAATGCATTCACAATTCAACTTCCAAGATAACGTCTCTTCATCACAGAACTAATTTATATTTATGGTATATTATAACCGTTCCTTACAGCAGCTTCAATGTATGTATCAACAGAAACCTTGAGTTTATTTAGATATATATGCAGAGAAATGTGATCTATTCTGCTCCCTTCTCTTCACAAGCATAGCCAGGTTTCTCTTTTCTCTGAGCCCTCTGGCTTAATGCAGGATCAATGGAAGCTTTTGAATTCCTCACAGAAAGCAAAAACCAGCTAATGCAAAATCTGTCACCTTGAGCATGGAGTCATGAGGATTGCATCACTTGTCTTCTGATGTAAGTCTTTAAGGTTCTTGTCCACTTCCTACTGATTGAGAAAGTTCTGGTAAGGTCAGAAAAGCTTCAGAAAACTTGAATACTTGAAGACTGCTCTCAAGGCTGTTCTGGTATGGCATGGTGTGTACTTGGGAGACTGCTATGAAAAGAGCTGTAAGAAGCCTTTTCCTGAATGTAGAGTTATCACCCCTGACTCTGTCTTGCTTTCCCATTGCAGAATTGCTCTGTCCCTTTTCTCCCTGACTCTTGTTCCTTGCCTTCTCAGTAATGCTGGTAGGTTCTCATGCCCTACCTTAACCATCCTAATTAACTTAAGACATCTGAAAATAACATAACACAGTCCACATCCAAGACAACAGGTTGTCTCTACCAAAGTAGACAAAATTGGGAAGATTTGTGGTAGTTATTAACTCCACATTAATTTAAAAAAAAAAAAAAAAAAGTCCCTTTGATCAGAATTAACCCTTCAACAGTGAAGCAAACTACATTATTTGAGGTGTATAGTGCATGAGTGTGAGGAAGAGTTTCCATGGTTGAATCCTACAGCACACCATGCTGGCTGCTGATCATTTTCTGAGGCAGATGGAAATACCATCTCATAAAATCAAGCAAAAGCCTTAGCCAGCATAAAGTGATCTGCTAATTAAACACGTTAATCTCTTTCTCCCATTTACGTAAAGAAAGAAGATGGCAATCAAGATGTAATCTTATTGCTGAAGGATGTGAATGCCAATGCCTCCCGTTTCTTAGAGTGAAGTCTGGGGATGACAATTATTGTGAAAAAATGATCTACCTCTGTTTTTTAACAATATATATATATACAGCATGTGTGTCTGAATGCAAACTTATTTCCCTAACAGCCATTTTCCTAGCAAGATTTGTTGGTTTTTCATCTGCTATTTGTGCATGCAGCCTACTTACCCACATTATGTCCCGTAAATAATGCATATCTTTCTATTTATTTTCACTTAGCTGGCTGAAATGGGTTTTCTTGAATAAGCACCATCCATTTATGAAATGCTGCAATAAAATTTAACACATCTTCCTGATAGCATTTCTGCACCTAAAGAAAGTTGTAAAGAATGGAGCTATATTCCAGGTAAATCAAGAACCTAAACATAAAGATAAAATTGGTAGCAGGGAAAAAAAATAAAAATAAAACACTTAAATTGAAAAGACCTTGAAGTCCTAGCTGACTGATCAGGGAAAGTGGTCAAAGACTGATGGTCTACAAGCAGTGTTGAAAGGAAAGTGACACTAGTGAAATCCAGAGAATTTTCACTACTCCGGACTAGTGAAATTCACAGCAACTAAACACATCTTACAGCCATACACTTACATAAAGGAAAAACATCCATTTTCAAGGAAAACAAAACCAAAAACAAGCCATCAACCAAAACAACAACGACAAAAATCCCTAATTCATATTTATTTAGATTTCTCAAGTCTGATTTGCATCAGAGCTTTGAGCTCCTCCCCGTAAACGTGTCAGTCTGTCACAGAAGAGGAACAGTGATAGAATTAATTTAACTATATTTATAAATACATTACTGAGCAACTTTTCCCTAGTACACATTTCACTACAAAGCACTTCAGCAGGTGTTTAAATTCAAGGCTTTAAAATGGTTTAAATATTAATAACAAGTGGAATTTATACTTTAAAGTGAACCACACAGACAAGTGTTTTGCTGAATGAATCTTGGTGAAATCAGTAATTTCAAATTGTATTGAAATACTTGACATTTATACTATATAGTTCTCAGAATCTCACATATAATTACACTACACACTATATAAAAACAGTAAAATACTCCCTGACCCAAGGTCTGGCAATCTGATTAAACAAAAGCAGCAAAATATGAGAAAGGGAAGAGATACAGAGAGGGAAATGGAACTGAAATAGAAACTGGAATAGAAAAAAGATTTCTAATGTTTAGGTTATCAACAAAACCATATTGCCTCCCCGGGCAAACTGTACTAGTTATTACAACAGTTTATGGGGAGGCACAACATACAGAAAATGCTAATTTTGATTTCTCAGAGTCTCCTAATGAATTCCTTGAAATCAGTTGGGTCCTGATACTCCTCTGAGAAGTAAGCCTTTGAATAATTATATTTAATCTCTAGTTAAAAACAAACAAAAAACAGTAGCTCTACATTATGCCTTAGGCAAGAGCTTTTCCCTTTTTTAAAAGAATTTTCAAATAAAGCAAGAAGATGAACTTAAAAATCATGTAAACCTCTAAGTTAAATAAATATGCTCAAATGCAGGGTTCAGAATTTTGATTAAATATTTTAAAATCTGTTATACATGTATATCCTGATTTCACACTGAAAAGAAAAAATAAAATACAAGAATAGTAATAGGATATTTACAGAAACTGTGGAATAACTTTTGATAAATATACTGTATTATGATATACAAGTAAAGATTCAGTATGATCATTTGAAATATCCTGGAAAAGAAAATGAAAACCTGCAAACTCCATTTACTCTCTTCTTGACAATTTTCAGAGATATTCCACAATGCCCAACAAGTTCTTGGCAGCACGGAATTAGGTTGCTCACCTAGCAAATCATGCAGAATGCTCTTTACAGGCTTCTTGCTACCATAGTTTTTATGGAGGAAAATGAGTTTGCCAGAGAGAAGCCCAGTAGACAAAAGAAATGCTTTATCCAGTGAGTACTTGATAGTTATTGACAGTGTCATTCATCTCTTGCCAGAAAAAGTGAATCATATCGAGTCATTCCAAGATGTCATCCAAGTCATTCAACAGCATCATTACTGTATATGGCAGTAAATGATAGCTCTTCATTACTCCCAGGGTTTAATAAGAACTGCAATGTTAGTTCCTATATCCTGGCCAAATTCCAGTTCAGGTAATTGCCTCCTGCCTCCCTAAAATCCTTTTGCAATTCCCTTAGGTCAAATATTCTTCAGCTTGCTCTGAGCTGCCCATGCACTTTTAAATGACAAAAGTGACTACTTTCAGAGAATGAATTACACAGTGAGCCAATATCTGAAATTCACTAAATGCCTGCACATGATGAAATATAACTGGAATTTCCATTAGAACACACTGGCATGTGTGAAGTATCTTGCTAAATGTTACTGGGTCATTTGGTATGTTTTAATTAATTCTGAATTCCTTGAATGCTTACTTCATTGTGTGTCCAGCTGTTTTGCCAGCCTGCAGGCCTCAGCCAACATGATCATAGTCAGTGAGATGTGTTACAGACCAGTACATTCCTGTGCCAGTCTATCAATGGGATGCTTCACGAGCCCCAAAGCATGTACCTGCTTCAAGCCTTCTAAAGAACATAACCAAAGTGTGCACAGGGGAAAAAAAAAAAAAAAAAGATCAGGATGTGCCAAAACTTTCTGTTGCAAAGCATCAAATTCTTACTATTTCTGACCAGTTGCTCTCAGTTTGGCATCCATTTCCATCACCTCCTCTTCTCACAGGAAGCATAGCACTCAAGGCCAGTGCCAGAACTTCACTGGAGCTCCCTTTGAAATTAAACAGAAAGAGAAAAAAAGGGTAATGGTATAACTGGAAGGAACTAAGAGATAGACCTGTGTGGTCTGTCCCTTTTGGCTGTGTTTCCACGGCTGTATGTTTTGTATGGTTCCCAATTAAGTGTGAAAATTACAGGTATATCCCTAGAAGTCTGCATCTCCAGTATACATGATCCTGAACCCTAATGTAGCTAGATAAGCTTTAGGCAGAAAAAATTGTTCACTATATCTTTCTGATTTATTGCTCAAGACATTCAACTACATAATGTCAGCCATGTAATCTGTTGGCTAAATTTCAATACCTCCTCCCACATACAAAACTGAAAGCAGGATTCATACCTACCAGAGAAGATCTTGTCGCTTACATCGACCTTCACATTGCAATCACAAAGTATGCTTTTTCTCTTTTGCACTGTTTATTATCACTATGTGTTTGGGGTTATTTTTTATTAATTTGAGCATTTTGATAATAAAATATTCATAATATAACTTTAAAATAATTTCAAGTGCTGCACAAACATTTAATTAAGTCCCTGTTACCAGAAAAACAAATGGAGAAAACTTCTATTGTTAACAGAATATCCTAAGCTCCAGTTTCATATTTGGTTTAGGTACAAAGACATGCATTTAGTCCATGATACACCATCATGAATATTTGATTATTTCATTTCAAGGTTATCAATATTCAAGTCCTTTCCCTTTCAGAATAACTACTTCTTTTAGGCACACTTTTATTAGTTTTTCAATCCCTTTCCGAATTCCAGTGCTCAGCTTCTGGAGACACCAGCTCTGAGGGCAACAAAGAGGTTTCTGGACAGTTGCAGAGAGGAATCCCAAAGAATATATGGCCATGAAAAAATACCACTTTCTTTTGATAATGAGCTATCTGTGATAGCTCCTCACTGAACAGGACAGGCACAGCAGCTAGTCCCTAGACCTTTTCCTGCATAATTCCCTAATTCTGATTCCTACAGAATTAATGACAAATCAAAGTTTGTCCTGGTGGACAAGACAGCCCAACCAGCACATAATTTTATCTACTGTGTGACACACTCCAAAAGCAGCTCCAGAAGCCATCATGTGCCTGCAGTTACTGCCAAGAAAAAAATATTGCCACTGGTAAACATTGCCAAGTGTCTGGGTGCTTGGATACCTATTTAAATACAAAGAAGCAGGGCAGAAGAAATACTTTCTAAATAATATGTTTAAATATGCCCAAATGTATTTTCCACATGTTCATACTGATGTGTTGAAAATGAGATATAGGTCAAAAAATTGGGAGGAATAAAACACATCTCCCTAGTGCCTCAAATGCATTGGTCAGACAATTGTCAGAACTCAATTCTGCATTCCTTCATGAAAAAACACTCAAAAAATGTGTTCCTTTTATCCTGTCAATCTGTTATGACACAAATTTGTTTCCTTCAATAACAAAGATGGTCAGTCCAAGACAATGTCTGAAGCTACCCTAGAAGTGCTAGAGCTCCTCTTAAAAACAGGAAGATGCTCAAAGTAGTAACAAGAGCTAAGTATAAAACTCCTTTTAAACTGTGTCTATCTGAAATGCTACTATAAATAATTATGTAACAGCAACAAAAAAAACCCTTTTCCATTATAGAGGAAGACAGGTTTTGTATCTGAGCAGTGGCACTCAAATTGGAGGCATCTGGGCAGAGTTCCCAGCTCTGACAGCACCATTACAATGATATCTGGGAGAACTGTGCGACACTCCGAGCATCACTTCCTTTTCTTGCAAACAAGAGTCTCAAAAAATCTTCTTTCTTGTCATGTTACTTTAGAATATAAACTCTTCATGTCCAGAAACCCCTCAGAATGTATAGATGCAGTGTCTAACCTAATAACATTCCAGCTGCTGCTGGATGACAGCTGCAATAGAAATAATAACCAGTTACTGTGCACGCCAGATAGCACGGAAAAAGAAACAGACCAACTTATCACTTAAGCCCCTCAAAGTGAATTTACATCACTTCAGTAGTCATTATGGGACATAATATTTTTCACTTTTTTTTATGATATCTATTTTGACATCATGAATTTCTTCCAACCAGCTGTCAGCCAATAATTAACTCAAAAAGACAAAAAACCCAAGCAAACTTATTTCCCTCTACTTCATGTGTTTACAAAGCTTAAATGTAACTTTAAAATGTCCAGAATAAAGCACTTATTTTCTAATGGTAAAAAAAATGTTTCCACCAGTAAGATTCAGCTTCCACTGCTGCACTGAGGACAATACCAGTCAGGTGCTGATAAAGCCCTTTATGGAGTTCATCTGCTCCACAGATTTTAAACCTAAACCAGAAAGGAAGGAGGTGGGGAATGCAGATAAGATCATGCAAATCTGTTATTTCAAAGTACATGACCAAGCCCTAAGTGCATCGTTGAGCTGCAGCTTGTATCTGGCTCTGCTTTCCAAGAACTATAAAAACATGTCACAGGATGGCTGATGCACTGACACACTCTACAGACCTAATGCCTAGAAGTGC
This sequence comes from Corythornis vintsioides, assembly GCA_025447755.1. NCBI lineage: Eukaryota > Metazoa > Chordata > Aves > Coraciiformes > Alcedinidae > Corythornis > Corythornis vintsioides. The sequence continues at coordinate 134,927 of JAOEGS010023312.1, forward strand.
AGCAGCCCCCTTCCAGCAACAAGAACAAAACACTAGGACAGTAAGATATCAGGAAAGGGAGGAGAGAATGGCTGAAGGTTTGTTCTTTTTAATGTTGTTGGGTTTGGCTTCTTTTTCTGGCATTTAGGTTTTTGCTCTGTCTGCAGAGCCCCTTGTGCTTGTCACTATGTTCCAGCTGGTACAAAGCCTCAAAAGTGCTGTCACAGCCATGTTCAAAATGGTTGAAGCCACCAAGGGTCTGGAAAATATTGCAGAGCTTTCCCTGATAACAGCAGGTAGGGAATATCTACTCTGGACTGTTGTATTATCCCTCATGTTTGTTTAAAATATTATTTTTTTTTTTTAAGTAATTGGTTTTTAATAAAATTACAATAAGTAAATAACATCCAAAATCCTCACTTTTCAGACTGGAAGGGTTTTATACCACATGATATTGTTTTCCTTGGGTTACATATGGGTGTGCTGTATCAATTAAGACATGATATAATGTGACATGCCAGAACAGTGTGACTAAGCACAAAACACAGTGCAACAGAAATCCTTAAACATACATTTCTTTCTTTGCTACCAGTTTCATGGAAGGTTTAGAAAATGTGGGAGCTGTTTGTTTTGTTTTCAGACCTCAACCCATTGTCCTGAATAGTGAGATGTAAGAACATTCTGCAAATGTGCTGCATAAAAATATTCTACATGTACTTGAGAAGATTTCAAGACATCTCTGTCTTGAGTAACAGCATAAGTTAAGGCCAAATACTTTGTGTGGAAGCACACAAATGCTTCTGCTGAAGGCTGCTCCCCACCACCAAGGACTAAATCCAAGCCTCTTGGAGGCTGGCTGCATTGAGGGACAGATCCTGCAGTCTGCACCAGGTGAACAAACACTGCCTTTGCACACCCTCCTCTCCATCACCACCAAGAGCAGCCACCTCCTAGGAACCAGTCTGAGCATACATGCTGCTTTCTCCAAAACACAGCCAACCAGATCTGTGCAACCTTCTTCAAAATATATCTCCTGGCACAAAACTTGGCACTGCTGTGCATACCAGCACCTATAGATGAAAAAAAAGAAAGTCTAGGAAACCCTGCTGTACAATATGCCAGCAAGACTGATGGTTTTGAAATAGCTAAGCACAAAAAAATTATGTTCATTTTTAAATCATGTTAAATTATGTTCAATAATTATGCCATTAGCAATGCAACATTAAGCCTCAACCTTTGCCTTAACACTTTTCTTAATCTTATCTGTCTAAAAACTAAATAACAATAAAGTACATATAAATGTAATAAATATATAGTGGGGTACATCTTGTCCAAAATTCAAGAATCTGAAAAATTCAAATACTCAGCACCTATACCAAAACAGAAAACAAAACAAAATAGAAGCTCATCTCAAATATTCATCATCAATCATACAGGCATCAGAAGGGGGGGGGGGAGGAAATGGGAAGAATGGTCCCTGAAAACTAGGAAGATCTGACTCAGGAAACTGCCTGTTTTCCTGAAGCCTGCTTTTCTCCTCCAAGGTGAAATAACTTGGAAGTTATTTGTGGTACACGAGTTGAGAACATCAGTATCCTTCTGTCACTGTGTTTTGGCATTGAAAGAGTGGAACAACAATCTAAGATACATTAGCAAAGAAAACCTTTGTTTACTGGCAGCAGAGGCTGCATCCAGAAATACGTTTTTGCCCAAGTCATGAAAGATCAGAAATCACTGGGGTTATCCCAGGCATTATCACAAGGCTATGCCTACCCCAGAATATTCAAAATGAAAACATCTTGAACAGGTAGCACATCATGCCTGTGCTTCAATTCCTTCAAATTTATTGAGAATCACAATTTATGATCAGAGTCCTTTTGGTAAATCAATTAAATGGCCCACTCTCTTACTTATTAATTGTGCTCCAGAGTATAGAGCCATGTTTTACAAAAGAAATTAACGATTAGCTTCTCAAGGAAACCAGTTCTTGATCATTTTAATTGATGTCATTTGAAGTGATTGGTGCTCAACATTTCTGGGAAAAGGAAGAGCCCTACCAATCTCATGCAGCTGTCACTGAAATCAGCAGCAAATTAATGATCTATAAGCTAGAGCTTCAAGTTGAAATGGCATTTTTATACTTACATCTCCTTGGAAGGCAAGAAGAGATCAGCTCCTAAAGTATGAAAACATCCAACCCATTCTGTAAAACTGGAGGTCTTGTGCAGACCACAGTTTTGAGACTGTGATCTTAGTTCTGCATTATGCAGAAGGGCACCTTAATTACCTTAGCTACTCTCTGAACATCTTGCCGTTCCCATTGTCTTCTCTGTTGTCCCTCTACCTCACCTCTTTTCTCAACTAAACAGAGAATCTCTTCAGCTTCTTTTCATGTCGAGTGTTTCTATAATACAATCAGTGTGTGTACTCCTTCTAGAGAACCGTTTTGACTCTCATGATAGATTTATTGCTGTGGGATAAACAAGGATTACACCACACTCAAAGTTTGGTTTACATCAAATTGTGTCAGTGTAACTCTCCATGGTAAAAGAAAATGTGATAGTCTCCAAGCAAATTCCTTCTAATGCTCATAACCACCCCAAATACAACTGTTTATATAGGTTTCCCTTTTATCATGAAAGATCAGGCCTTTTTTTTTTTTTAACTTTAAAATTATAGACAGATTATGGTTTTAAAATACTTCTTAAAAAAAAAAGAAGTGTATAGGTATCACTATTACTCAGTCTCTAGCTTGAAAATGCCTGTTTAATCTTGGAGAACCATGTTAGTTCACTTTGGTAATTCAAATCTGCAGAGATATGTTAACTAGGAATGTAAGCTCTCTACACAGAAGGTGAGAGAGGAGCCTGAGCTTGGTCTTGGAGCACAGCTGAGTTTGCTCTCTAGCCAACAGCCTGACACTTGGGCTGAAACTAATACATGGGAACTGCTGAATGGGCAGCTTAACTCCCTCCAAGAATCTGAGGTTTTAGTTTATGAAGATATTTATAACTTGCAGTATTTACACCAGGAGGTGAATCAGCAAGATTCAAGACACCCCCTGTCACCTGATAAAGACATAAAACTACTTCTACATAATATTTAATATTATGTACGATTCCTATTGATTACAGCAACACAGAGTGAGAGCTGTATGAAATGCAATTGAATTTGCCTTATAATATATTGAATATTGTGTAAATGCTGTTGCACTGTGCCATTTCCTATGGGATCAAGACAAAGTCTCTTCATCTCACAAGGGGTAATAAAGAACATCAGGCTCAGAAGTCCACATGCTTTGCATCTATTCCTCTTGGCTGCAGCAAACACTCACATTCTCGCCTAGCAGCCAATTAATTTGGTGGCCCTTGGGAAGGAACTTCTCTGCACAAATGGACATAAAGGCTCTAGTCACTTTAATACATTTCAACATTAAAAAATACTTTAAAGTTAATATTAAATAACTTACTTTATTAACTGGCTTTTTATGGCTTTTATGTTGTTTTCCATCTGACCATATTGCTACAGTGACTGCACATTATGGAGTGCTCTCATCAGCTTGATGTGCACACCAAGGGCAAGCTTTTATTCAAGCTCAGTGCACTGAGACTTTATGTTAAAGGCACCTTTGTAAAGAGGTGCTCCTCAGAGTTAAATGGACTCTTTAGTCAGCATATGGGGGGGCGGGGGGGGGGAAATAGAATATATGCTTTGCTGCAACTGCCTGAGGTTCTCCTCATATTAGTGTATGTAGCCAGGTAAGAAGCACAACATTTAAATACACATTAATTCCAGGATGCACAAACCTTTGTGATAACCAGCAATCTGGACCAGGTTTGCTTGTTTAATTACAGTCATTTCATATGCAGACTGAGATCATTAAGAAAGAGAAAACACTTGCTCAAGAATTGTCAGAAATCCTATTATGCATTAAAGCATCAAATTTATCATCAACATGATCTGGGAAGATATTTACACACAAGACATTGCATACCTAAAATTACCCCGTTGTAGAGATCACAAAACACCATGAAAAAAACAAGTGCAACTATAGAAAATATGCCCAAAATATCATCATTACATTCTGTGAAAACTTCTGTTTCAAAAATAGGGCTACTTGAAAATTTGTCACAAATTACCTGTTACAGTTTCTAGCAGGAAGGGGGTTCCACTGATTACATTTGTTTGGTTGGTTGGGGATCTTGCAGAAGCCACAGTGGCTCCCTCTGAGACACCCTGGTGAGTGTTAACAGCAGGAGAAAATGACTGTGCTGCCCTCTGTAAGAAAGGATGGTTGAACAAATGAAGGCAATTTATCACATATAGCCCAAGGACTATGTGCTATACTAGGTATACTAGGACCTAAGCTGTACTTCATTTCTCATCAGCTGCCATTGCCTTCCATTGCTCACACAGCTGCTGAGCCCTTCCTGGGAAGCTCCTGTACCAGCTTCTCTCAGTGTTCCCCATCTCTTCTACTCCTAAATACCTTTTGTTTCTTCTCTCTGCAGTTTCTTAGGTCATTAGCCCAACTGACTCCTGCCTACACTTCATCCCTCTCCATCATCAGCTCCTTCTCATGTTCCACAGCACTTCATTAGTTGCCTCAAATGCAAATACCCAGCAATGCTTTTGCTTCCATTTGAGGCTCAACTTTCTCTTCTGACATCTGCTTTTCATAGACAGATGCACCCTTTTCTCCACACTTGCACTGACTTCCTCTCTTTATTTTTCCCACTCTCACTTTTAAAGTTCCTTGTTGGTATATTCAACGAGAGCTTGGTCTGTGCAATGCTAATAAAACCAAACCAAAAGACAACAGTTACTGAGTTTTGCTTCCCTAACCATCATCTTACTCTCTTCCATTTGCCCCCAAGCAGCCAAAATATTTTGGTGTCTAGATCTATGTCTCTCCAGCTTTCTCCTTTGTTTCCTTTTAACTGTGTCACTAAGAATCTCTGTCTAATTCACTGTTGGGATCTTGAAACACACTGAAAATAGTCTAAAATCCTCCTACAATCCAACAGATATCTGATAAAACCCAGAAAGGGGTCAGTACTTTCCAAGAATGAACACCAAGTTCACTTTCATGTCCTCCTCTAAGAGTCCATGTAGGTCATAGGACTAGGCCTAATCCCAGAGTTTGTATCTAAATTGATAAAACTATTCTGAATTTCAGACAGATGTGAACTGGCATAACTTCTTCCTTTCCTGGGGAATGGATGGGAGCAGCAGTTGATGAAGAGAACATGAGCCTGGGTCACACCAAAGTGCATACCTGCAGGTAGGCTGCATCTGAACCAGAGTGTATATCAAAATTTTCATCTTTCTTTTGAAGTAATGGAACCACCATGACATTAAACAATCCTTCAGGCACACCTCATGTACGTATGTGCATACAACACAAACTGAGACAATAAAAAGAACATCCATAAAATATTACATCTGGCTGCCAAGTCCTTCAAACTGTTGTTTGCTCCCTTGCTGTGTCTGATCTGCCTGATTCAGGCCCTGAACTTCCAACACGATTCATGGGCTTTTCTGAATCCCCCAATGATTCTTAGCAGAAACTACATCTACCAGCTTAGGAAACACATGGCTTTAAATATATTTTTAAAGCCAATATATATATATATCAATTGTAATGTATTCCATTGCAGAAGTAATGGATATTGT